>NTHP01000775.1:3806-13559 GCA_003416845.1 Oplegnathus fasciatus
TCTTCTGCAGAGGACGAAGCATGACACTGCCCAGTTTGTGACGTGAGGATGAGTCTTGGATGTCTGTGCAGGTGTTAAACACAGTAATGCTGCCAGTTTGACCTGATGTTACACTTTTTCCCTCAACAGCGGCAAAGATTTTGACGGAGATACAGTCGGACTGGCAAATAAGTTCGCCATGTGTACTGAAAACTCAGGTGGTGTCAACCAGGTATGAATAATGACTTCTAACTTGCATTAATCCTTTAACACGTGGAGATGACGGGAGCGTGTCGGTATTTTATGATACATTCTGCTGAATTTAACGCATTTCTCTTGCAGGATCACCATGACAACCCGATAGGCCTCGCCTCCACCATCGCTCATGAGATGGGACATAATTTCGGCTTGTCTCATGATGCTGTAGGTTGTGTGTGTGGTCCATCTTACAGCAGTGAGAACTGTGTCATGGCAGAAAAGCTCAGGTAAGGACGTTACTGCAAAGCAAAGTCTTGCTGTTACTTATGATGTGTATTTATTTTTTTACAAGATAGAAAAAATACGTTGATGATTGTTTTGTGTTGTATGTTGTATGGATCATATTTCAGTTAGAACGTCATGAACATTCAGCTTGCACATACAAAAGTATGTGGATACCCCCTGTCCTTGGTCTGGGCAGGCAACTTGTTCCAATCAAGGGAAATTTTAATGCTGCTACAGCATATGATGATATATTCTTCTCAGTAGAGTTCTTCCAACTTTGTGGCAACAGTTTGTATTTGACCCTTTCCTGTTTCAACATGACAACTCCCCCGTGCACAAAGCAGATCCATGAAGAAATGGTTTTCCCAGTTTGGTGTGGAAGAACTGGACTGGCCAGCACAGAGTTCTTTTGGGATGAACTGGAACACCGACTGTGATCCAGATCTGATCACCAACATCAGTGTTGAACCTCACTGATGCTCTTTTGTCTGAATGGGTCAAATCCTTGCAGCAGGTTCAACATCTGGTGGAAAGGCTGAAACCAGAAGAGTGGAGGCTGTTAGAGCAGCAGATTAACACCATTTACAACAATCACATATGGGTGTAATGTTCGGGTGTCCACATACTTTTGGCCATCTAGTGTACATGCTGTTTTAGCTCTGTTAAATTAAAATCACAGCATGAAGGCGTTCACTGAATCTTTTTCCCCCTCTTCAGGACAGGAGGTCAAGCGTTTCCAGTGTTTTTCAGCGACTGCAGTGTGGAGCAGCTCGCTGAGTTCATGGAGCGAGCTCAGCCCAGCTGCTTGTCCAAACCCAGCTCCATTAAGAACATTGATTTGGGCCCTCGCTGTGGCAACGCCCTGCTGGACCCTGGAGAGGAGTGCGACTGTGGCACTGTGGAGGTAAAGCTTTCAGCAGAGGCTAATGGCACTGGCTGTAACATATTAGTCATTTTTGGGACCTTGGAAAGTTTAAATATATCCTTTGGTGAAGGAAAATACCATTTGGGGTTTCTGTTTTAGCTGACTGGTGTGGTTTCCTGTGTGTGAGGTTACAGCTAATAAAAGGGAAGGTAGTGGTGATTCAGGGCATCTGAAGCTAGAGTTTGGCCTCAAACATTAAAATAGTTTTCCTGTGCGCTCACATCTTATCAGAGAGATGAAATTCTTGGCAGCTTGTGTGAGAGATTCAAATCTGATCTGTTTTGACTGAACTTTCATCACTGCAGTCCCTATTAAAGATGTAACTGGATACACGAACGTGACTGAAAAAGACTGTGCTTTTTGTTTTGTAGGAATGCAAGAACTCTTGTTGTGATGCTTCAACTTGTCGCCTGACTGAAGGATCCCAGTGTGCTCATGGACAGTGCTGTGACAACTGCCAGGTACTTTAGCCACTGTCGCCCAGCTGCCTTTAATGCAACCATCCTATAGTTGTTGAGGTATTTCAGTCTGGACCAAAGTGGTGGATCATGTAGACTGGGTTAAGAAAGCCAGATCAGCTCCACCGTCAGTGGAGTGCAGGTTCCAGAAAGGCCAATCATACAGACACACCCTGCTGTTGGCTAATAACTTTGGGCATTAAAATAGCGATGGGAGGTTACTCTTCAAACCACACTGAAACAGCAGCAGCTCAATAATATCAGGAAACAGAGGGCGATATACTGCTGTTTCCATGTAACACACCACATCCTGCCTCAAATGACAATTTCAAAGACTGGAGGTGGTGCAACTCATGAAATACCACAGAAATACACAAGCTAATAACTATACATACACTGTTAACCAACTTGTACGTGAGCTCACTTATTCTTACTGAATCACCTGAAATGTACTTTGTAAATGTGCTTGAATCCACAGTTCAAACTGGCTGGAAGTGTATGCAGAAAGTCAGCCAGTGACTGTGACCTGCCTGAATACTGCACCGGAGTGTCGGATGATTGTCCTGAAGATAGCTTTGAGATGAACGGCAAACCCTGCTACGACCAGGCACAGGGCTACTGCTACAATGGCCAATGCCCCACACATGAGCAGCACTGCTGGAGGCTGTTTGGACCAGGTACCCTCCACACACTGCTGTCAGTACGGCCATTCAAAATGAATAAGAGGGGCACTGTTTACACCAGCGTTTTCCTTTTCCTTTGAACAGACAAGCTGAGCCTCAAAGAGCTTTAGTTATTTTCTTTTTCTAGTAGTCTCAGTAAGTTTCAGTGTCACATGATGGAAACGGCTCTTTCTAAGAAAGATTTAAGAGTGTGCATTTTTATTATAAAGAGCTTCAGAGAATTTATTGAGTTGCACTCTCACAGAAAACAGAAGAGTCTCTGCATCTACAAAAATAGTGTATATTCAAAAATCAGACTCATTTTTACCATGTCCAACTTTAATGATATCCCAACATCATGTAACACTCCATCTCTTGTGCCTGAACCCTTAACATCCAGTTTTCCCTTTTTATTTAAAGTTGTTAAATACTGTCTGACAGTAGCACATACAGAGATCATCATCGAACCGGTCATAAGATCTCCACTAGATCTCCACCAGTGGTGTCAGTGAGGTTACAGCATATGGAAGCCCATTTATGCCAGAAAAACAGAGGAACAGTTAGGAAGGATGAAAATAAAAATACTGAAATAGTGGGTCAACATGGTGACTTTTTAAGTCAAAGTTAGGTCAATAAGACCAAATCAAGTCAAAACTATCTCATAATTTTTGTATATATAATACTGTATATATAAGTATAAATTATAAATTATATATATAAATTATTTTGTTGTGCATTATATGCCTTTATTACCCAGTCAACCGTAGAGATGACAGACAGATGGGGAATGACATGTAACAAAGCTCTCTGACCGGATTCGAACGAATGACGTCGTGTTCTTGGTCTTGGTTAACCCCGAGACCACCGGGGCACCCCTGACTTTTGACCTACTGATTTACTGTCTCATAATTATGACTTAGTATCATATACGTTTGACTTAAAGTCGAAATTTGTGACTTAGAAAGTCAATGTTAACTTACTATCTCAGTATTTTTATCATTCCTAATTTTTCACCTGGATTTTCTTTTTCTGGCAGAAATGGGCTTCCATATGAACTCCACTGACCAGCCAATGGAGCTGTCTTTACAAACTCGTGCTGTGCAGCCAAAAGTGTTCAAACCCACAAAACTTTACTTTTGATTCAGTGACTCCAGTTCTATAATTCAATTGCAGAGTATTTGCAGGGTATTTTTATTTTTATCAGCCCAAATTTTTCATGTTTGGCCTAAATGGGCTTCCATATGTTTTAGAGGTTAACTATGAATATCTTCTTTCCTCAGGGACCAGAGTTGGAGCTGATGTGTGTTTTGACCTGAACAAACGGGCCCAAGAAGGTGCAAACTGTGGGAGGAACAAATTCGGCTACACCCCCTGTACAGCACCGTATGTATCATCAACATTTATACTGAACTTCCTGCCAAAGGTCTAACTTGGTTTCTATCCAAAGTTCATCACAAATGCCCCTGAAGGAAACCTGGCACAGCATAGAGAGAGAGTCCAGCCCCTCTCCAGGAGTTTGGTTTCAGACCCAGTGCTATGAGTAGAGATGACCGCAACTATATCTAGTTGGTACGGTTCCACCTCCCACACTTGCTCTGGTTCCTTCCCAGCGAGAGAGGTGACGTTCCACGTCCCTAGAACCAGTCTGCGGTGCCAGGAGTCGGTGGCAGGGACCTTCGCCTGCCCCCGACCCTAACACCTATCAATAAGTTCTTGATTAATTTGTTGATCTTTCTTTGTTTTGTAGGAATCTCAAGTGTGGATCTGTATTTTGTGGAGGAGGGGGTGAGTCCATCACAGGTAAAAGAGCAGCCTTCACTCTGTTTGGCATAGAGTGTAAAGTAGCTGTGGATGACGATAAGACCAGAAACATGGACATGGTGCCAAGAGGAACCAGATGTGGACCAAATAAGGTAAAACTTTCAGTGGGGAGACACATTACATGGAGTTTTGTTAGTTAAGTTGGATGTTTCACTCAGAATCAAACGTCTGTGCACAGGTTTGCCTTGACAACAGATGTGTGGATATATCAGTTTATGGGGGAAAGGAGGAATGTGCAAAGAAATGCAACAACAAGGGGGTAAGTGAGTTATTTTAAGGTTTGAAATCACTTATAGCTGTTTTCAATTTGACTCTTCTGGACCAAAGTGCAAGTCCAAATGCCTGATTCATGCCTGAATTAATTTTATTGCATTTTATCTTTAGGTGTGTAATCACAAGAAAGAGTGCCACTGTAATCCTGGCTGGGCTCCACCCTACTGTGACGTGCAGTATGCGGATTTACCTCAAGGTACACGACACTTCACTGGAATTGACTTTATCACAGTAAATGTGTGCAAAGTCCATCTTTTATGAGCCGGTTTGGTTGCTTAAATACAAAATCTTAAATCAGTTTAAACTGACGGTCAGGTCTCAGTGAGCAGCTCAGACAAAAGCAGGTCACACCTGCTCGTTGAATCATTCTTCCAGTAAGAAAGAAACATGAATCATTCATTAAGAGTGACCTCCTATTTCTTCCAGCACTGATCTCATCGAGTGTTCCTGATATATCTGAAAATATCTCAGTTAAAAGCCTGAGAGTTTTTTTCTTAATCCCCATTTAGACTAGACCACACTGTGTATCAGCTTATAAAATAAAAACCCTTTCACATCTGGTATCTTTTGCACAAGGAGCTAATTGCTACAATAGAAAGTTGTGAAGAGTTTGCCAAGTGATTGTGCAACTCTTAAGCGTTCACAGTAAACAGCTAAAACCACAAATAAAGGAGGAAGAAGCGACACTTTAACATTAAATAGGCCAAAATTGTGAAATACCTCAGCACAGGGCGTACAACACTTTTCTCTTTCCTCACCACAGCAAATTGAAGAACTGGTGAAACCTTTATTTTCAGTAAGCAGCTTGATTTTCCTCCAAATTATGGTGAAATAAGTTGATCAACTAAATGACAGTAATGGTGTACAGCTGTTGACTACTTATAAACGATGGAGTAACAGAAGAGCTTTCCTCTTGTTTTTGTACAAAGGTCAAACTTTGTTTATCATGTTGCTGCCACCACTTTCTTATTCTAACGATTTTCTTGTTTTAACAAGATCCTTTTTATATTATAACACTATGTTTTTCACATTATTACTACACACCAAATTATTGTTTTAAAAAGAAACATTTCTTATTATAACAACATGTGACTTTATTTTGTTATATCTCAAAAACCTGTCGTTATTACACAAAATCTGCGTATCTCTCGTTAAATTTTGACCCGATGATGGCCCTTAATGAAAAGTCAGAGGATCACCAAAGTTATTACAGTTCATCCTCTGACGACCACGAATGTCTGCACCACATTTCACCTCAATCCATCCGATAGTTGTTGAGATATTTCAGTCTGACCAAAAGAGTGGATCGAATGACTGGTCCATCCCTAGAGCTCCGCTGGCATGGCTAAAAACAACTTAAAAAGCTTCATGTTTAAATACAAACATAAAGATACGTACAGTATGATATAAATTGTGCATAAAAAGGATTATAACAATAGAGATGGTGTGTATTACAAAGTGCAGATGTAACAGTGTATTTCCCCATCTATGTCTGCAGGTCAGAGTGGGATAATAGCCGGTGTGTGTGCAGTTATCTCCATCCTTGTGGTGATCACCATGGTGATTGCAGGGCTGATGTGCTGTAAAAAGGACAACATGGACAACTACACCTCTAAAAGGTAGTTTTTACTTCATGACCAGCTCTGTCCACGTCCGTTTCTCGCTTTTAGTCTTCCACTTCCCAGCTGAATAAATTTGCCGTTCACAGGAAAGTGCATTCAGCTCCAGACAAGTTGAACCCGATGTTCCAGGAGCCAGGTGTTAAAGACAGACCTCAGATCAGTCAGCCTACGTTCATGGACTCAACAGCAACACAAGCCTACGCTCCTCTGATTGTTACTGTGACTCCCAGCCGACCGGCTCCACAGGTACAGACAGCAGTGGTATAAAAGGAATTAGTCATGCTAGTTAATCATGTGTGGGCAGGTTACAGATGAACAGCTGGCAGTGTTTGAAGAACAGCGTTTACAATGTCAGTGCAAAGTACTGTAATAGTTATTAAGTGCTTTTTTTTCTCCTCCAGCCACCAAAGAAATTGTCTTCAGCGTCGCCTACCTCGCAAACTGAACTGGTAAGCTTTGAAAAAAACTTGCAATGTGATGTGATCGAATGAATAATGCAAACTGAGGATCGCATTCAGAGTTGGAAACTGAAGTCGGCTGCTGAAGTTCAAAAGTCAAATTAAATAATACATGGAGACAAGTGGTGTGCAACAAATCCCACGAAAAGACCAAAACCAACAATTTGATAGTCCGCCTCTCAACACTTTCCTGTCTGTGCCTCTTGATGTCAAACTCACCGGTTCCTACTAAACATTTCTTTGTAAAACACCTCACAGATGTATAGTTACATTTTTAAACTAATTTCCTAAAACACCTGGTCTCTGTAGTTTTTTATCAAATGTTACTAACAGGAGGAAATAGTGCATTTGTTGGGGACTATTTTCAGCGGCGGATGAATCCACTTTTCTACTCTAGTGAGTATTTGGGGCAGCAGGACGGTGTATGTGGGATTGAGTCAAAATAAACTACAGTGTGTGATGAAGGAACATGTCACCCAGGGCAACAGTGTGGATCACTGATGTGTTTTTAATAGTTTTTATGGCTCAGAGGAAGAAGAGATATCAGCCTGCTGGTTTGGGTCTTTTCATGGGATTCGTTGACAATAAGAAAAATACATAATATCACCAAACCTCCTTTAACTCCAACACACTCAGTGAAGTCCTCATAAAAGTCTTTATTTAGCCTACATACCAGTGTGCAGTTAAGTCTGAATACGACTCTGAGTATGTGAGCGTGTTAAGAGTGAAAAACAAACACAAATGTCTTGGTGACTTTCTTCTTCTTTACCACAGACCAAACCTCAACCTCCGGCCAAACCTTTACCACCTCTGAATCAAACACAGGTGAGTCACACCTACAGCTGCTCTCACTGGTCAAATGATCGGTACAGTTCAGCAGTGCTGGAACAGTCAACCAACAACCTTGATGATTGATTAATAATAAAAGTATTATAGTTTTATGAAACACTTGTTAGTTCCACCTGTCCAGTGTGTGGATTTGCTGCTTTTCTCTGTTTTAAGTATAAACTGAATATTTTGGGGTTTTTGACTGATGGTTGAACAAAACAAGACATTTTTTTGACACTTCATAGACAAAACAATAAATGAATAATGATTAGTTACAGCCTTAAATAAAAATATATTTTGCATGAAGTGTACCTATATATTTATATTTTAGATTACGTATACTGCACACACTATACAGTAGACACCTCAACTTCATTATGACTAACTGGGTCTGTCCCAGTTAAACACAGTAGTCAAGTGACTACTTGTGTAACTTATTTCCAGTAAATACACGCCTCCGTCGAGATCAGATGCTTTCACAGACAGTTTCTATGTTATGAACACATAAATCGGGTCAACCATGAAGTGTTACAGTTAAAACCAGCCAGTAAAAGACACTCTGCAGCTGAAGGAGTAATACAGTTAATAAAGACATTAAGTCTAGAAGCGTGTAGGTTTTCTTTACATAAGAGACAGAACTTGATATTATCTTTAATGATTTCTGCCTTTATGTCATTTCTTTGTCTCTTTTATAGTTTTATTCTTTTTCGTGCAACTTTATTTTTATTTACAGGAAAAGGCCCTTTCAATGACACGTGTAATGGGCGGTATCTTATAGGCACATATATGTAGTTCATTTTTTCCAGTATTTTACATATTGATCATATTGTAGATTTATGTGCCCACTGCCTAAACTGCATATCAAGACTTAAAGACAAGGGCTTAAACTCCATTTCAGTATCCTTGCATGCTTCTCAAGGTGAAACCTTTTTTAGGTCTTAAACCACACCCTGGTTGGGCTACCTTGGTCCATTTATTTATTCATTTTAAATCATTCATCATCTTTCCTGCCTCTTTAAACAGTTTCTTGTGCTGCTGTAACATGTGAGTTTACCCTCAGGGGATCATTAAAGTCTTATCTTAAAAGTTGCAGCCCGTTTTCTGTCATGGGTTAGACTGCTATTCTTTTTGGGACCAAAACATTAAAAACACTTCCACAGTTTTAGGTGCAGAAGTAGCAACTTCACATTTATGAATTTATCTAAAATCTGTCTTGGTTTTTTTTTCAGCATAAGGCAGCCAAACCAAGTCCTCCTCCTGTACCTCCAGTCAAGCCCAGCCCTCCTCCGCTGCCCCCAACGAAGCCACAGCTTCACAGACTCACATGAAATCCTCATTAAAAGTATCAAGTTTTACCAAAGCAGAGGACATTCAGCGCATAGTTGTACATACAGAAAGAGAGCGGGATCAGACGTGTGAGTCACAGAAGCCAAAGAGTCTGGAAAAGTTAACTCTTTGCCTTCAGAGCCTTTAAAGATCTCGTGCGTGACCGAGGCTTCACCGACTGAGAATGTCTCTGACGACCAACAGCTTCACCGCTGCTGTGGAAAAGTGATTTTGGGGGGGAAACTCTCCATTAACTGCTGTTGCAGATGTCATTGTTGTGTGTTTGTAAAACGTTAACTTCACTGTAAGTTGTCTTAAAGCACTTGTATAAGGCTCATAAAAGTGCTTTGAGACAACTTACAGTGAAGCTGGCGCTCACATGAAAATGTACTTTTTAAATATTTATTTAATATTTGTGCAAGGGACTGTACAAAAAATATTAGAGGGGGAAAGAAGGTAGAAGGGGGAGGGTTATGTATTTTTTCCTTTTTGCTGAATGTTTGGAAGAGCAGGAGAAGGTCTTTCACATTTACACACACCCCACATTTATAGTTTTATTTCAGCTGCTGGAAGCTGTTGCCTAAGCAACGATAACTAAACCTGCAATAACTGGTTTTTTTTAGACACTTTACTAAGTTAATATGGTGAACTTCTTTGCAAACAGTCGCTTATTTAGAGAGCAACATTACCGTTCATTTGGAGTCGTGTTTCTGGCCACCAATATTCTCTCTCTTTTAGCTCTGTTTTTGGTCTCCACCACCTCCTGAGGGAAAAATCTGTCTCTTTACCTGTTAAACGCTCCACTAATGTTCACCAGCTCGTCTCTAACTGTGTCTGTCTGCTGTTTGGTGCTGAGCAGGTAGTGTACAGTGGCTTTTTACAGCTTTTTCTCTGAAAACGACGCTATGAGAGCGCTGA
>NTHP01000775.1:13617-30050 GCA_003416845.1 Oplegnathus fasciatus
GAGGTGGAATAATTTTCGTACAGTCCCTAAACTGTGTCCAAAGCCAGTCTGTGCCTTCTGCAAGGTTCACTTTGCACTGTACTTGAAAACCTCTGAATGGTACACAGTATGGGGGGCTTTGCACAGTTCAGATGACCTGTGTGTGTTACTGTGGCTCAGCTTGAAACATTTACATGCTCCTTTGTTTGTTTTCAGTCTCGAGGGGGGGGGGTGTGACACAGCCTCGAGGAGCGAGTACTTGTGTTTTTACTGCACTGATAATGTTTCCAGGGCAACAGTCACAGGGTTTTATACTTTTATACTTTCTAGGTTAAATTGTAAATTAGTGGTCTTAAAATACAAAATATCAGTTATCAGAAAACTTAATGAATTCCCATCAGAGAGCCTTTTGTTACAACAAATAAAGTGCACTTTATTACCAAAGTATGAGATTGCACAAGTTATTAGAGCAAACCAAAACATGACAGAGGATTTCTTATCTGCTGTTTCCTTAGAGGTTCATTATGTGAACTGCATAATGATTAAAAGTTACATTTTTCCCTATGAAGTCTCTTGTGTCTTCTTCTCTGTGCTGTTTTTGTCTTTTCTTGTGTAACATTTTTATTAAACCACTGAGCAGTCTTCTATTGTTCTTCCCAGCAAACAGTCTACATCAGTTTACAGTTAAATCCATGTTTATTGGTCTCCAGTGAGAGGCGAGAGGAAATGAGCTGAGAAGCAGCAGTGAGTCAGAGCTCTGCAGCCGGGCTCAGACTCCCAGCGTGAACTCCCGTCATCTGGGTTTCCTGCTCAGGCTTCTTAAACAGTCGGATACAAAGACTGATGGGTTGTCGTGTTTCCAGTTTAACACAGATTCAGACTTCTCGTGGGAAACAAACTGAGAACTGTCTAAGTGAATTAGTGAATAAGAGCCTGATCGATTAAACCAGGCTGTCAATATCAGCTTATCGCAGATATACATGTTGGCTGATAAGTAACAAAAAATTGTATTAGAGATACGACAGAAATATGTTTGAGGTCATTTTTAAACAGCGTCACCTTGACTTATTTTGTGCACTAGAGAGTACGGACAAATGTATTTTTAGCAATTCTAGCGGCGCGGCTCTATGATGGCAATGTTTTAGTATTAGTAACTTTACTGTTTTGGTTCCTTCTCATCGCTCTCAGCAACCTCATTTCCAGCAGCAGCTGAAAGGAAAAGCTCTAAAAACCCCACTGAGCACCAAACCGCTGATACACAATGTCAGCGACTTGCTGGTGAACACAGTGGAGCTTTTAGCAGCTAAAGCGCCAGATATTTTGCTCAGGAGGTGGTGGAGACCAAAAACAGAGCTAAAAGAGTGAATGTTGGAATACTGGATTGCTAAGTAGCTGCTGGATGTGTAAATAAGCAACTGTTTGCTAACACGTAAACCATATCAACTTTATAAGGTGATATGTCAGCGCTGTGTTAGCAGCTTGTTACAGGTCCAACACTGATGTTGGGTGATGGTCTGGCTCACAGGTCGGCGTTACAGGTCAGGGCTCTGTGCAGACCAGTCAAGATCTTGCACACCAAACTAGGAAAGGCATTTCTTTATGGAGCTGCTTTGTTCACGAGTACACTGTCATGTGCAAACAAGAAAGGGACAAACACAAACTGCTGACACAAAGCTGGAAGCTCACTTTTGTCTAAAATATCATTGTATGCTGCCGCTTTAAGATTTTACTTGCAGCAAACTGTAACAGAGTTTTTGGAAGACTTCTTCTTTTCTTTGTAATGAAGAAAAAACTTGCTCATAAATCCTTTGTCACACTAATCCCCACAGATATCTAATGTCAGATGTATGACTCTAACGGGGGAAATCAGATTTGAAGCACTGGTGTAAATCAGTGCTCAGAGGGGAGTTGAGCGTTGAGGAATGTAGGCCCGATCAAGGGGCTGGTTTCTGATTGAGAGCTCGTCTGATTCACTCTGATTCACGAGCCGAGCAGCTCATAAAACAACACAGTTTACAATGAGCGCGGCTTGTTCTACAGATAAGCTTCGTCTCTGCTTGTCTCCCGCTCAGATCAGCGGTTTACTGGGCTCATTCTGCAGGAGACGATATGTGATGACGGCATCCCTCTTCAAAGGGACCAGGGCGTTTAGTCAAACATGCAGCCATCTGTGTTTGCGTTCCGATTTAAATTCCAGTTTCAGAATAATCCACAAGACTTTCCAACCACGCAGACAACAGTTAAACCATAACAGGTCTTTGTGTGGTCTTTTAATGTTTAATTTTGTCTTCTCTTTGTGATTTACGATCCATGCTTCAAGGTTTCTGGCTGTAACTGTGTCTCAGACTCAGTGATAAACAATTTTAAATGTCAAAAACGACAGAATATAACTGATTGCAGCTTATTAGTTTTGAATGTATCTGCTGTAGGAGAGTGTAGATGTAATTTAAAGACGGTGATTTAAAACCCTCCAGAGACAAACAGAAGTGACCTTCTCTTCCTGCTTGTAACACTCCTGACACATGTGGTAAAACAGCGGAAAGTGAGTCCTCAAGTGACCCACAAAACATTTAAACACAGGTCATGGGAAGGAAGGAAGAAGTGAACAAGATAATCTGCGCAGCTCAAGTGACTCACTGTTAATCACTCAGTTTGAAGAGCTGAGTCAAATTATCTCGATTGTTTCCAGCTTCTCCTTTTTTTTCCTTTTCTTTACAAAGACAAACTGCAACTGTACTTTTCCTAAAATGTCCTCTATTGTGTCACAATTTGAAAAATGACTTGAACCAGAACAGAGGTGACAGCAGATGTGTGGTCACTTCACTTGTTGTGACGTTCTTTGAAAAAACGAAACACTTACGAGGTCCAGAAACTGTTCGCTTTATAAATGTTATTTTCAATGGCTGCAGGAGTCAGTGTGGGGACACCATTAAATTTAGTTTACTCCAGGAGCGTGTGTGGACATGGACTTTGTGGACATCAACTGGTGCAACAAGTGCTACTCGAAGTTAAATTTCACAAAAACAAACGAAAGATGAACATCAGATCCTTCCACAGTCGCCACAAAGTACCTGGATTATATATAGTATTGATAAGTGTAGAAGTAAATGGGAGTTTGAATAAAATCCTCAATAGCGAACTGACGCCAGCACGCTGCTTAATTATTAATCATGCTCAGTATCCTTTTCCCAGACGTGTTTCCACCAGGCAGTCCAGTTCAGTTCAGTCCAGTTCATTACCCATTAGAACGGTTATTTTACCCTGCTTACCCCTCTGTTGAGGTACTTCGCACACTGACCCGAGACTTAAAGGCGTAGCTAGAAACACTGCAGTCAGTTAATTGGTCAACAGAATCATCACGTTATGCGCGACAAAGGTCTCCATGCACAAACCCATTTTGTGCCATTTCCTCAATATTCTCATATTGTCAAAGAAAGCTTGTCTCCTTGTTGTAATAAACAGCCACTGAGAAGAAATAACACGAAACATCTGACGTTCTCCATTGTGTTCGTGTGTTCCTTTGTTTACTGTATCGCGATAAATCTGATCCGGTAACAACCCCGCCAACATTTAAGAGTACTGCTGCGGTGGAAACGCAAAACAGATCTAGGGTTTAGGTAACATGTAGGTACGGGTTTCAAGGGTACTACACCGAGAGTGTTTGGCTTTAGGCTCAGCGGTGCTTTAAGCTGAATGAGCATGTTAAAATGCTAAAAATGACATGCTAACATGCTGATGTTTAGCAGGTATACTGTTTACCATGTTCACCATCTTAGTTTAGCGTCTTAGCATGCAAACATTTGCCAATTAGAATTAAACACAAAGTGAAGCCGAGGCTGATGGGAATTATCATCACTTTTTCACGTATTTAATCATAAAGTATTAGAAAATTTAAATTTTGACCTGATGGTGGCGATGCATGAAAAGTTAAGGGATCACCAAAGTTGTTAGAATTCACTGTGAGGGGGACACGAACGTCTGAACCAAATTTCACGGAAAACGAAAAAGTGGTGGAGCGATTAACCGAAAGACTGACATTGCTGTTATAGAGCCATTCTACTAGCATGGCTCGAAACAGTTCAAATATCATCATCATTTTTTAAACTCTCATATATCAAAATCTGCCTCAAAAGTCCAGTACTGGTCAGGCTCTACCTTTTATTCTGTTTTCTGCTGTTTGAGCCTGTTTTGAAGGTAAATTTCAACAGTAAAGTCAGTTATTATTAGAGCTCAAAGAATAAACAGTGAACTGAAAGCAGAACCGTCAACATCAGAATCATGCCAAAGTCATTTTATTTCATCATTACCAGGCAAACATTTGATCTTTATACAATGAAATTTCTAAAAATTAAACATTCAGAGACGAGTTTAAACCATCAGATGGAAACAAATACTTAAATGGAAAGAAAACTGACAATCGAGTTACTTAAATACAAAAAAAAAAAAAGTTTTTTCCATTGCACTTCAACTTCATAAATACAGATCAGAAGGATTTCTCTCTGGCCTGAGGTGACCACCCAACAGTGTAACTGCAGTACATTCAACCATTTACTACCAATCATTCATTTCACTGTGGAACAGTGGTCGAAGATGCAGACTGCTACGATGGCGGTCACGCCTCTATAACGCCACGTTCATGTCATATGGGATAGACGACGAAGGGAAAAAGTCCCATGTTTATGACTAGAGTTGAAAGGATTAGTTAATTAATCAATTAACTGATAATTCTGCAGCTGTTTTGTTAAGTGATTGATTGTTTCAGTGATTTAGAGCAAAAAAGCCAAATATTCTTGTCTGGTTACAGATTCTCAAACGTGATGTTTTGCTGTTATTCTGTTTTATATGATTTCAAATTGTACGTTTGTGTTTCAGACTGTTGGTGTGATGAATAAAATGAATCTGAATTTGTCACCTCTGGGAAACTTTAATAGGCATGTTTCACTTTGTTCTGACATTTTATACACAAAATAATCAACCAAATAATCGAGAAAATAATCGTCAAAAATTAATTGTCAATGAAAATTATTTGACTTTGACGCGAGACTCCGTGTTTGTTGTTTTTCTCAACCAGCTTCTTACTACGAGTGCTGGGAACTGGTTCTAACTGTAACTCCCGCGTGACATTATCAATTAATCTAATGATTATTTTCTTGATTAACTGATTTATCTTTTTTGTCAGACAGTTCTGCCAACAGTTTTACTCCATGAACCAACTGTTAATATTCACACAACAGTAGTGGATGGAAAAACGCATTCATTCGCATTTTCTTTCGCTGGAATTTCTGGAAATTTGGTTAAAATCTGCAATAAATTTGGATGAATTTCAACTCATGAACATGAACGCAGCACAAACCATCCAGTGAAATATTATGTGCACATAAATGAGACAACAAAACCCACTGTATCTAGCAGACGATTGAAAAGACAGATGTACAGTATAAACATCGTATAAACATAATGGCCAGCCACGTGTCATATATCATGACAAAAGACTTCTGCCTATGATATATATTAAAAAAACTTAAACCAAAATAACTTGTACATAGAATCTAAACCCCAGACTGTGTATAGTAAAATATATCAAACTGATTATGAGTGACAATAACAGTTTCTGTCTTGACTGTAAATTCTGCAACAGTTTTGGCAGCCTGGAACAAGTCTTTACGGAGAGGATACATGGGAGTATCAAAGTGCTGTTTGCGTGATTGTAATTTCCTCCTCGACGTCCCCTCCCCATCCCACCCCACCCCCGACCACTTCCTGTGTTTTCCTTGTATGTCACAAGTTTGGACTAGTTCCCATGTTTCTGTCGAATAATCTCCCATGTGATGAATCCACCTCAAACCCCCAAATCTGGTGCTACACTTTGCTCAGTTTTGCAATAACAGTAGAAATGACAGTTGTTATGAATTATGATCAATATTGTGCGGCAAAAAGAAAAAGTAGAGACAGCTTCGTTGTTTTCTCATATAAAAACAAGAATATTCATTGATCAAACCTTCCACCATGTGAGACGATGGGAGTGGACAGACACCACTGAGCATGTGTGAACTCCGCCTTGTTTTTTTTTTTCTTTTTCCAAAGAAGGTCAGGAGAGAATTTCCCGAGTCCATGTACAACTGTACAATGTTTGACGCCACTCTGAGCTGCGTTAACAGCTTACAGTCTTTAGTGTTACTCGGAGCACAGGCAGGGACGGAGGAACCGACGCCGATTACGCATTTCTCTTTTTTAATTTTGTTGTTAAAGTTTCGTATTTCGTCCAGCTCCAGTCTTGGTCCTTGAAAGAGGAAAACCAAGATGTTAAGAGTTGAAATGATAAAAAGATATCTTTTATCTTTAAATAAATAAAAGGAGGCAACTCCCCAGAATGAACTGCAGCAATCTCTGTGTGGAAATACTATTCATGTTACTCAAAGCCAAGACAGTTTTTAGTACCAAACTAATGCTTTAGCACACAAGGTGCACAGTTCAGTCTGAAGAGTTGCTGTTTTTCCCTTTTTAATGGGACTTTTAAAAAGTATACATACTGTATATAGTAAAATACTGTTTTTCATCAGGCAGGCCCATCTTGGAAGAAGCTATTTCACATCTCTATATCAATCTTTAACTGTTACGAAAGGGCTTTTTGCTCCCTATCTGGTGATCTTAGCTGTATAATTAATGCTAATTTGGATAACTAACTATAACTAATATACATCACTGATCACCTCTCAGAGTATTTAAACATCTGTCGAACATCAGTGTACACAAACCAAACTTCAAACAAGAACATACTATAAATACTTTAAATACTGAGTTGTTTAACTTATTGTCATTAAACGTGCAGTACATTTTTCTGTTTTTCTACAAGAAAATGTAGATGTACTTTGCAGTAACAAGCTTTCATTAAAAAAGGTCCAGGACAAGTTAAACCAAGTGAACTCACCACTATGCTTTTGGTCTGTTCATCAGCAGTCTCCTGCATCAGGCTGGTCAGCTGACTGAGGTACTTCTGGTTCTCCTGCAGCAGACGCGGTGCAGCATCACTGAAGAAAACACACATACAGACTGTGAGGCAGCATTGCATCACATGAGACCGCCATCGTATGTGTGGCGTGTTTAGTATTTTACTGGGGGAGAAAAAGCACCAATCCACAAAAACATGTTTATATCACAGTCTACATCAATTACCAACCGAATATATGAATATATAAGATACAGACAACAGCAAACAAGTGACAAAGATCTTTTTTTAACACTGATCAACAGAATAAATCTATAAATTAAAATAATAACACAGCATAACAATATAACCCACACCTAAATCATCCCTTGTGCAGTTAACTGTTGTTAGAAAACATATAATTATTGAACGATTGGTTTCAGGTTAAATACACCTGTATCTGGAAGGTTTAACAGCAGTTTCCTGAAGCTACACAGCCAACACACAAGCTTAAAGCGGCTATAATCAATATTTATATAATAACAATGGATCACATGACTAATTGTATGTGAAAGGTGTCTCTCATAAAGGTGGACCCGCGGAGATTCACCACCCACTGCAGATCCCCTCAGCTCTACTGAGCTTTATAGTGACTCTCAGCTCATTGTTTTGGAAACTTTACTTGTTTTGTTTCAGTCTCACGGAATCAAAATGTTTTACAGCAGCTGTTTTCAGAGAAAAAGTTCTGAAAAACCTTCTGTGCACTACCTGCTCAGCAGCAAACAGCTGACAGACACAGTTAGAGACTAGCCGGTGAACATAGTGCAGCATTTAGCAGCTAAAGAATCAGATATTTCCCTCAGGAGTCGGTGGAGACCAAAAACAGAGCTAAAAGAGAGAGAATACTGGACAGAAACACGACTCCAAATGAATGATAATGCTGCTCCGTGTCTGCTGGATGTGTAAATAGGCTACTGTTTGCTAACTTACTTCAGGTAAGATGGATAAAATGTCAGTGTTGTGTTTACAGCTCGTTTCCGCTGCCCCCAAATAATTAGTTAATGCAGGTTTAAAAAACAAACAAACAAACCCCCCCCCCACAAAACATGAATATCCTGGAGTGGACAAGTGACCTCCGCCTGTACTAAGCTGATACAGACCCATCAACACACTCAAGGTTATGACTGCATAAGGTGCTTCCACTAAATATTGATTTGAAGGGGACGAACATTTATGCAATCAACTATTTTGTGTTCTCCGTTTACACTGAGGTTAGATCAGTTTTGTTTTCACACAGTTAAACATGAAAAAGGTCAAGGGGGTTAACACTTCCTATGCAGGCGGAGCAATCATAGGTCGCATGATTGCTCTGAAGGAATGAATCAATCAATCAGTTACCTGTCATTTGGCCCAGGTAGGGAGGTTAGGGGGTGTGGGGAGCTGACAGGTTGTGCTGACTGTGACCACTGAGAGACCTGCAGCAGGTTGGATGACTCGGGACTGGCTGCTATCGAGTTCCTTGACGAGTTTTGAGCCTGCAGGGGAGAGAGAGAGAGAGAGAACGTACTGGTACATGCAGCAATAATAAAACATGCTGTCTTTCTCCTACAAAAGGAATGCGAGCAGCACATCGTCCCGTTGTCTGTGTGTTAGCCAAGTCCGGGGAGGTAACAGAACAGAAAGTACCACAGCTGGGGAGCAAACACTGACTATCAGGACTGACTTATGAGCTGCAGACACAAGAGGGGCAGAAAATGAATTAGCAACTCTTTTGATAATTGATTATTTAATTTAAGTACCAAATGCCAAATATTACCATATTCTAGCTCCTCAATTGTGAGGATTTCCTGTTTTCCTGTCTTATGTGATAGCAAACTGAATCTTTTTGGGTTTTAAACTGTTGGTCAGACAAAACAAGCAATGTGAAGATGTCACCTCAGGCTTTAGGAAACTGTGATTGTGACATTTTTCATTATTTGTGACATTTTGTAAATAATCCGTAGAGAAGCCGATAATGAAAACAGTCATTAGTTGCGGCCCGAGGACAGAGCAACATGGTTTTATTCAATTACAGTAGATTACTCTGAGTATTAAAACAAAGCAGGCAGAGCCCTCAGTGATAGCATACGTACCCTAAAAAGTGTGATTTTCAGCATTGATGCACATAAACCCACACACCGTTTTACATCACACACCATACCAGAAACTAAACAAACTAAACTACATTTTAAAAAAAAACTGATCAAATAAGCAATGCAGAGTCACTTACGCAGGCGATCTTCAGTAAATGCCAGAACTCTCTTTGTCTCTTGATCTGCATCTGCATCACTGTGTTGTCAGCATCCTTGATGCTCTCCAGGGTCTTCTCAATTCGTGGAAACAAGTCAATTATCTTCTGTTTGCTGATCAGGATCTTACTGTTGGGAGGAGTCAGGACAGGGCAGGCGTTAACATACAGTATTAGTACTGTGGCTCTTTAAAAGTACCAGACGGGTGGTGTTTTCATATTGGACAATACATTAATAATAAATACTAATAAGACAAAAAAATCATACAGAAGTTTTAAAGTGAATCCAGAGCTGCCGGTCTCAAAGTAAACCCACAGGTCTGATATTCCCAGTAATATAAAACGCTGAATGTCTGTGAGGAGTGCCGGACACGACTCCTACCTGAGGTGGGTGTACAGATCTTTGAGGACCTTGTCTTGGTTCTGGACAGTCTGAATGATGGCCTTCACCATCTCGGAGCTGTCACTGCTCACGTCCGGTTCAGGTGCTGAGAGATCAGCAACAGATAAACTACTGAACACACGTTTCAGTTTAACAAATGTATTCATGCGATCTGTATTTTGATTTTTCAGGGAAAGTGAGCCATTATATTGTGATGTTATAACATTTTGAATGACAATAAATTTGATTAAAATGTTTCTTACTTTTGCATTTCATCTTCAGTTGCTTGTAGAGCTCAATCGCTTTTTCTTCTCTGCAACAAAATGAGTCAGTTTTAAATATTTACATTCTACAGCCCCGCCAGAGGCCCAAATAACACACATCAGTAAAACTTTTAAAGCTAAGAGCTGTTTATTTTGTGGTCTTTTAAACAGCTGATTATTATCTGATGCAGCATGTTTAACATGCCGTTGGACATCCATCCCGTCTTGTCTGTTTTGCCCCATGGAAGTGACAGCAGTCACTGTTTTTACAGCAGCACAGAGGAGGGTTTGTTTTTCTGTCTTTTCTGTCTGTCTGTGCTGTAAAACTCTCAAAGCGAATCAAAATGATTCATTTATCAAAATAATTGACAAATAATTTGGCCTGTGAACCAAAATGTTGTTGATAAAGGGAGTACAAGCGATCAATACCGAGCAGGAATCTTTGGTTCAAACATTTCTTGTACAAAAAGGGGCCATTTTTGTTAAACAAATATCATTATGAATTATGTTAAGATATCTCGCTCTGGACCGAAGTGTATCAATGTACAGACAGATCAACTGACTGACTGGCAAAAACATCTGTTCACATTATCATGTACAGATGTTTACAAACCAGCACAAAAAGAGCCGTCAGACTTGAGCAAACACAACAGCAGGAAGCATCATATCATCACTTCTGTCTTTCAAATCAAGATAACTATGTAGATGACATATTGTCCGGTCAGGTCAGGTCAGTTGTCTCTATTAACACTCACAGCTGCTCCATCTTGTCTCCTTGGCGTCGAGCGTACGGGCTCCTCTGAAGCTCCACTATCTCAGAGTGCAGAGCCATGATCTCATCGTCCAAATGGCTCACCTCTGCCACCTGCAGGACAAACCGGGAACATGCTAGGACTGCCACCTTAAGGACTTGCACTGAGAAACATTACAGGCCATTTAAACGTTTTGAATTACCTGTGCAAAAGCAGCAGCCCTTTCCTCGTTCTCCTGCCAGGCTTTCAGCATCTTTTCAGAGGCTTTGGACAAACAGACGGCTCATCAAAACAAACACCATCTTGCTCAGTTCTATAAAAACATTCCCATATTCAAATGTTCTGCACTAGAGGGTCAAGTATCAAATGCAAACAAACAGATGCCAGTAAACACTCACATATGCCATAGTGCATCTGATCGCTGTATTTTTCCAGGTCGTACTGGATGCTGCTCTTGAAGAAGTCCAGCTTGGCCTTCAGCTGCTGAGAGAAGCCAAACATGCTGTTCTTACACCTGGTCAGGTTGGTGTTGTAGCGCAGGAGACTCAGCCTGGAGAAGGAGGAAGGAGGCAATCAAGAGTTAGAAAGGTTTGGAAGGAAGAACAAGCACCGCAGCAGCAGAGGCCCCCGGCTCAACTCCCCGACTCTGGTGTGGCTGGTTGCCCCATCACACCTCAGCACCCGAAGCAGCTGGTGACTCTCAGTGGGAGTCAGCAGTGACAAGGACCACAGTGTGAGGAGGAAACGGCTATTATAAAAAAACAAAACGAAAGCTTTCCCCAGGCCAGGCTGGTCCACAGAGGCAACAGCCCATCTACTACAGGATTACATTTGCAAATAAAATACCCTGCATGGATTAGAAGGGCTTCAGGTAAATTTAAATTTAATACCTTCTTTATTATTATTATTATTATAATATCAACTTCTATCAGTACTTCCAAGCAGTATATAACAATTCCTAACATAAATAATAGCGTAGCACTACCTTCCTCCAAAAATCTAAGATTAAAGCTTTCTATCAATCCCAAATTGATTGACAGGCCTTTTAATAAATGGACCGACATTCAACAGCAACTTAATTTAAATTATTTAAGTTTTTTGATGCTGTTAAAGGTTTGTTTACATCAGTAATATTTGTAAACAGCATTAAAATTGTTATTTTTGTGTTGAGAAAAACAGAAAATGCAGATCCTTTCGTTAATCGCTGAATACGAATGCACTTCACGTTTCTGTGGAAAAAAACCCCAACTGATTGCAGAAGTCTGTCATGTGACTCACATAGCAGCCCTCTGTCCTTGGAAAAGCCTGCTGTAGTCGTCCTTCAGGCCACAGATGTAGCTCACTGCTTCACCCCAAACCTTCTTCAGCACAACTAGGGGAAGCTGGATCTTGGCCTCTTGCACTGCAAAGTTAAAACACATGACAGCTGCATTATATCATGTTAAAACAGAGCGAAGAACACTGGCAATACTGACATTTAGTGAATGAAGTTGTTGTTGTTCATCACGGTCAAAAATACCCTCTATTAAAGAATAGTTTTTATACCTGACAACCTGAGACAGGAAATAAATAGAAATAAGTGTAACCTGTGATCTGTTAAATATGTTCAAATATATGCATCAAGGTACATTTAACAGTTTGCCTCATTTCACAAATCTGTCTCATAATCAGCATTAAACTCACCTATAGTGTTGACTTTATCCGGCAGTTGTCTGGCACTGAAGGGACCAGAGTAGGTGGTGATGCTCTTGTCAAACAGGTAGACGATGTAGCTATCCCACCCTCTCTACACAGGAGAGGAGAAAATCGCCACTTTAACAGCCTGCGAATACCTTTCCTGTCGCTCAAAAGAGCATCGCTGGGTGATTCAAAGTGCCTCAACGCACATACAGCGAGTGTGTGTGAATCAGAACACCTGCAGACACAGCTTTTTCTGCATCATTTTAGCACTGAGACAAGTCTTTTGCACACCTACTCCCGTCTTTGTAAAGTACCAATGGGAGATACCAACATAAAAGTGTTTGCTTGTTATTCTTTGCTTTATTAGCAATAATAAAAAGGGTAGAGACAGGACAGAGAGAGAGAGAGATGGATGCAGACAAAATACAACAAAAGTCCGCCGCTGGACTTTAATTGGGTTGTTCGTCGCCAATACATGGACGGCGTCTTAAACCACCAGGTCACGCCCTGATGAAGGTTTTAACTTTAATTTTAAGTGTTTTTCATAATCAGAATATTTATGGTTTGGATCTGTGCCTGCGGTGAAATATAACCTGACTCAAGTTTTCCTCCTATGTGTAAGTTGATGAAGGGGTTTAGAAGGAAATTACAGTCGCCAGTAGTGATTTCAATTGTTTTTTTTCCTGTTTAATTTCTACCTGTTGTTGCAACAGTGAAATCTAAGCTGCACCAGAGTCAGCTTACCACTCCATCTAGCACACACTGTGCAGCGGGCTTCCTGGGATCCAGTGACACCCCCGTCTCCTGCAGCAGCTCCTGGTTCACCACGTCGATCTTGGTCTCGGCCTCGATGCGCTTTTGCAGACTGTGGAGACTCTCGTCCGGAGTCAACTGGAAAGAGTGGACCTGAGCTGTGGTCATGTTCAGGATGTGGACAACCTGGAGAGACACGAGAGAAAAGCTGTTGGTACAAAGTGCAGGTGATCCACGATTCAGTAATCCATCATTTACTGGAATGTTTGGTATACTGAAGGCCACAACCCCTTAAAAAGAGTCCAATTTAACATTGCACTTCAACTCCAGTGGACAGTTTAAAAAGGATGTGACCACCAACAGAGCAGAGACTCTGATGTGTTATGCTAGTAGTGATTAATGTGATCTGGAGCCTCTCGCCTGCAGCAGAGATGAGGAGGTACAGAGGTCTGGTAAGCTTACGTCTTCAAAAAAAATCTGGGGGTGTGGAGTTATGTTCTCAAACTTGTAGTCTTCAGCAACATCACCTCTAAGTGTACAAACATGTTATGTATCATAATTTGTTCTTAGAAAACTGTCAAGTACTGAAAGCTGGCATAAAATGTTTACTCATTCTTTGATCAGATAGGAGAGTTTTGGTATCGGTACAGAAACTCAGGTATCATACTATATCTGCACTGGTATAAAAACCACAAAACTCAGCCCCAGTGATGACAGAGTAACCAGCATTTTCTCTGCATTTTAGAAATGAAGTTATCAGTTACAAGAGAAATATGTAAATGTTGGTTGACCCAGATACAACTGGCTCAAAAGCACTGATGAAAAGCTGCATCTTAAGATAAAACTTCAAGAAAAGGAGCTCTGCCAGTAACTCACCTTCATACTCAGTATCTGCTCCAGCACTTCAAAGCACATTGGCTTCTTGGTATCTGGGTTGATTTTGCCTCCTCTCTGGACAGGATCCCACTTTAACATCAGCTGGAGCAGCGCTTCCATCGGCTCCAACAGTGTCCTATTTAACAGCAATTAAAACATGTGTTCAAGGAGAGAAATTGGCATTAAACACCGTCCAAATAAGGGGAACACAGCCTGTGGCTCGAGTCTATTTTCCCTTTCATTTGAATGACCAATGGAAAACAAAGTAATTTCCTGCAAGACCCCAGATGAATAGTGTTTGAAGTTATATATTTTTAGCAGTCACAGGGTCCTTACCTGCTGAGATTGTTGGGGTAGGGGAGGTGTGTGGAGAACTTGACTTCCCCGTTCAGTTCCTCTACAGCCATGATGTCTTTTGGACCTTTATTCCTCACTTTGCTGGCCCTGTGGATGAGGAGAGACAAGATGATGCATCTTAAAATTATTTCATTACAAGACTTCAGAGGCTTTCTATACAAAGCACAAAAGCACGGAGCAGTTTGAAGGAAAATTAAACATTTCAAATTTGGTTACACTTCAAAACGAACTTGTTAGTCGGACTCGTGGAAGATTTCAGTTATTTCCAGCCAACATTAACACAGAACACTTGTAGATAAGATGTCCTGTAGCAATAATAGGTTTTGAGGGATCTAAACAGGAAGGATAACGCTGCCATGGAGTTTTTTTGTCAAGATTTGTTTACATTTTGACACCATTAAAAGTATGCAAAATTAGCTATTAGCAGCTCCTGTTTGCAGTGTACCCATGGATGTACAGAGAACCATCACTGGATCACTTTGACACTGAAGAAAACTTAAAAACGTGATGATTCTCAGGCAAGTTCTGGAGTTATAATGAGCGTCTATTTTCTATGATTTCTAAGATGATTTAAGGATGTTTATTCGCGATGGACATCGGAAATAATGACATCCACGGAAAGGGTAAGTCACACTGAATCTAAAAATGTGTATTGTGTCGGTGTAATCATATTTGACTTTCTCTATTTGAGTTATGAGTCAGAGAAGGAGTAAAATCTTCGGGCGCTAAGCGCTTTAAAGTCCCCTAACTGCCTCCATGAGCTGTGAGTCACAGCCTCTGCTGCTGCTGTAACTGCTGACTGTGTTAGTGTGCGGCCAAATCAACAGACCAAACTACAATAACCAACTGTTTTCAGAACACCTGCATGCACCTGTCCCTTTCACCTCACTCGGTGTCTTTGCCTCATGTCTCGCCCTGCATGCCTCCCCTTTTACTCAAGCTCTGCTGTAGACTGACAAGACGAATCTGGGTAACTTTTCTTTGATTTATGAGCCAACTTACCACTGCACGGGTTGAAGGTTGTGCAGGAACGGACGGAAACCACAGCTGCATTCAAATACCATCGTGCCAAAGCTCCAGTAGTCCACAGTAACAGTGTACGGCTTATTCTCAAATAGCTCAGGTGCCTGCAGAGAAAAAGTGGATTGATCGACATCGACAGCTTTGACATTTCCTAATTTGTGAAGGCAGGAGGAATACTTAAGGATTTAAATACATAATTAGGATGAGCCACAGATTACATAAAGCTAGGTGCATCTGAGGATAAAGAAATTGTTACTTGTTTGCTTAAGTGCTTACCAGGTACTGAAGCGTGCCAACGAAGGAGGTGCACAGACTGCCCTGGTCCAGGTCTTTAGCATAGCCCAAGTCGATGATTTTGTGAACCAGCTGTAGAAGTAAATGTAAGTCAGTTTCTTCAAGATGTACAGTGAAACAGACCAGGCACAAAACCCAAAAGTGGCAGTTTACCTTTCCGTTGATATCTTGCAGCACTATGTTTTCAGGTTTCAGGTCTCTGTGTATGATCTTGTTTTCGTGCAGATACTGGATACCAGATCCTGGGGCAGACAACAGTGGTTTAACTGACTGATAAGGCTCTAAAAGACGGGTCTGAATGAACAAGCAGCACAAAGAAAAACACTGGACATACCAACATCATTGAGTAATGAAAGCACTTCACTCTCTTTCAAACCGCAGCAGTTTTCAGGTTTGCTCAGCATCTGTAACACACACAAATGAATTCTATCACATCTGCAGTAAATCAATAAATTACATGACAGACATCATAAATATGATATACAGTACAGTATGTCAACTAAGACTACATCCGGCAGTAACCCGGGTCATTTTGAAGTCGAAGTACGTCCACACTAGTGTTTTCAGGTAATTTATGTTAAGATCTCAATCCACGGAACGCCCTAAACAATAAGAAAAAAGGTATATCTCTTCTTCTCCCTCCTTTTTTGGCCAGTAAACCATCACAGCTGGGCATCACAGCCAACATCTGGAAAGGAGTGAGACAGACATAGCCCTGTCTCACTCCTCCCATCGCCTTTTCCCCTCTACAATAAAATGTGAGGTGGGTGGTTTTAGATTTATCCACTCTGGAGACCACTGTCAAGTTAAAAAGCACCATTTTTAGGTGTGAAAAACTTTGTCTTAGTGTGAATGGGAAGCC
>NTHP01000775.1:35997-48986 GCA_003416845.1 Oplegnathus fasciatus
GTGGAGCTCATTTTCAACTATTTTGTATCAGACTGCAACTAATGATTATTTTCATTCTGGATCAATCAGCTGATTATTTTCTCCATTAATCGATTGATTGTTTGGTTTGTAAAAACAGTGAAAATAGTGAGAAATGCCGTCACAGTTACCCAGAGGCCCTGGGTAAAGTCTAACCAACACCTTTATTATTCTGTATTTTGGATTATATTGTGCTCACTTGATATTCTTTAATACATTTTTTATGAGTGTGTTTGATTGAGGCTTGAGGCCCCCTTTCACAGTTTAATCTGTCACAGATGTTGATCTTGATATTGATCATATTGTGCGCACGTTATGGATCATGTGCACAGATAAGTTTTAGGATTGGTATGAATATCATCTTTTAGGAAGTAAAAGTACGTCAATATACATTTTTTATTCTATTTATTTATTTTATTCAATTATTTATTATATTATATATATATATTTAAGTTGATATGCTTGAATCTGTATACATATGTGTATTTTTTCTTTCTTTTGAATCTATTTTCTCATGCAGGAACAGAAATGTTTATGTATCTTACACATTGCAATTGCACTGTAAATTGAACATCTTTCAATAAAACAAATCTTTACAAAAAAAGCACGGCAATATTGTCATCAAAATGTACTTAAAGTATGTGAGGTAAAACATTCATTATGCAGCAGAATGGCCTCTGTCAGTGATGTATTATGTATATATATGTGTATTATATTGTTGGGTTATTATACATTAACATGTAAGCAGCATTTTAATGTTGTAGCAGGTCAAGGTGGAGCCAGTTTTAAATTGACTATATAACAAAACTCTGTATTTTAAATGCTCATTATTTCTAAAATCTTAATCTGCGAAGTAAACAGCTGTCAAATTAATGAAGTGAAGTATAGAAATGTACTTAAGTACCTGAGTAAATGTACTTGTGTTACACAGAAAGACGTTCAGACACAGTGAAGCTTCCAAAACACTTTTATTTTCATCTTCTATGCCTCCCAAAAATGAGAAGCTCACAAACAACATTTCCTTGGTGAGTTTTAACAAGGCAGTGACACATGTAGCTCACTGTATGTGTAGCATAAAATGAACATTGCCTTACCTGCACCAGTCTAAAAAACACTGAGATGGATCAGATCAGACCTCTACATGTAAAAAGATTTGTATGAGCTGGCTCTAAAACACAACAGCATACAACAGCGTTAAATATAGCCATTTCCTTCATTCACATTGAGAGAAATTTAAAAAAAAATGACCATGAGCTCAAGGACAGGAAAAAAATGTTGACCTACCTTATATATTAACCCTTCATTTAATACTCTAACCATAATATAAATGAACGCAGGCCATAATATCTCATGCTTTATTTACATGTCACATTCAGAAATGAGGCTTTGAACGGAAACAGCACGAGTGCACGTTTAAAGGCCAGTTTTGCCCAAACTGCTGCAGGCATGCACTGCTGCTTTAACAGAGGTATTCTACCGCTGCGGATGCAGTACAACGGGGTGACTTTCACTCGAGCATCACAGAGCCGTCACCAGGGGAACCAGCCATTTCCATGCTAACCAGTGCCATGGAGATCCTGCAGCTGCTCTTTGATGTAAGTGAGTGGTGACAACACGTGGAGGGAGGAGGTGGGGAGGGAGGGGAGGAGAGGAGGGGACCTTGGAGACTTTGTCAAGGTGGAGGCTCTGAAGAACTGCCTTCCTTTCATAGTACATCCATCCATACTGTACGGAGTGTATAGAGCCTGTGCCGAGAATACCCATCATACACAGCAGGATTAAGTTATTGAACTCGTTGGAGCTGATTTGATTTAATTACAAGATCTGTTACAGGGTCTTATTTCAGTGCAGTCTCCAGTTATTTATTACTGGGACTGGTTAATCATTTTCCAATTAATCTTAAGTTTCAGTTGAATGATCCAATATCAATTATTAAAATCCCAAGAATGATCTTTGTCATTATTTTTATCATCAATTAATCTGCTGATTATGTTCTCGATTAATCGTTTAGTTTGTGAAAATGTTCAAAATTAGTGACAAATGCAGTTTCCAATAGCCCGAGGTGACGTCTTTAAATAGCTTCTTTTGTCTGAGCAGCAAACAGATTTAATTTACTGTCGTTTATGTCAAAGAAAAGCAGCAAATCTTCACATTTGAGAAGCTGGAACCAGTAAATATTTGGTATTTTTAGGCTTTTTGGCTGCTGAAAGAATGATTTTGTTAAAATGGGAAGATTCGTAAGCTAAAATGTTTCTCAATAGAAACATGGTTATTTGAATTTTGTAATCTCATGGGTGTGGAACGAATAGCTGATATGATCAATGATAGTGAATACAATTCTGGAATGAATTGGGATCAAGTTTGGATATGCGTTTCAGCATATCTGCAATTAATACAAACTAGTACTGAGCAGCCCCGTGTGAGTATATTTTGAAACCTTGGTTCCTCCTATACAGGTCAAGTACACACTATGATAATAAAGTGAATAATTAATTGTGAGGCACTGTACTGTATACCCCACTCGTAGTGTATAGAGTCTGTGTCTAGAATACCCAGCATACACAGCAGGATTAAGTTATTGAACTCGTTGGAGTTGATTTAGTTACAAGATCTGTTACAGGGTCTTATTTCAGTGCAGTCTCCAGTTATTTATTACTGGGATATTATCAATTAATCTGATGATTATGTTCTCGATTAATCGTTTAGTTTGTGAAAATGTTCAAATATAATGAAAAATGCAGTCTTCAACAGCCAAGGTGACGTCTTTAAATCGCTTCTTTTGTCTGAGCAGCAAATGTATTTAATTTACTGTCGTTTCTGTCACAGAAAAGCAGCAAATCTTCACATTTGAGAAGCTGGAACCAGCAAATGTTTGGCATTTTTACAATTAATCGATTATCAAAATACTGTCGGTGCAGATAAATTTCCTTTTTGATCGACTAATTGTTTTAGAACATTTGAGACTGACTCATTCTTGACCTCGGAAACAGCAGGTGAATAATAAACAATAAAGTGCTCAGAGAAAAAAAAAAGGAAATTTAAACGACTAAATTTTTTCAGGCAGGCGCCACATGTAAAATGTTGACATTGGGAAAACCAAAGATTATAATGTCAAAAAAAAAAGTAACATAAATGATAGCTGCTTAAGCGTGGAATAAAAAGATATTTAAGATTCCAGGATAAAATCTGAGAAGTGCTTTCAAACTGATGCAATATTGGGATTTATCTGAATATTCAAGAATGAATGAAAGCTCATCATCCCTCCNTTTTTTTTTTAAACCACCAGACTGAAAGGTGATATCAGTGAAAAGAGGCGAAGGAAAAGAAAGACGGGATGTGCAGACAAGAAAAGCAGAGGATGAGATGAGATATAGATGAAAATAAACAGGGCTGTGACTAATGATTATTTTCACCATCGATTAATCGTTTTGTCAACAAAATGTCAGAAAGTCGTGAAAAACGTTCACCGTGAATGTCTTTAAATTGCTTCTTTTGTTCGATTAACAGTCCAAAACCCAGAGATACACAGTTTACTATCACATAAGACAAAGAAAAGAAGGAAATACTCATAATTAAGAAGCTGGAACTGGGGAATACTTGCTTTTTTTGCTTGAATATGTCTCAAACTATCATGGTAGTCTGTCGATCGACTAACTGACTAATCGATTCAGCTCTAAACTGCAGGCAGAACGTGATTGAGAGGCAAACCCTATGATATGCTTCAGCCTGAATATTAAATCCTCTGTTCTAAAAACCGTACAAACTACACATTTAGAGGATGGAGGATGCGTCAGACAACATGCGCACGCCGACATTCACTTACAGCAAAACAGACGTGTAAACACACACTCAAACACACAAACGGACGTGACATCCAGAGTTAATACAAACAGGTCTTGTCTCATTTAGCCCTGCGGTATCCATCCCCATCCTCAGGTGAGTGGGCGATGCCATGCATATTCACTGCAGGTGCAGCAGGTGTGATTATGGCTGATAAAACTGAATGTTGACAGCTCTCCCTGCTGGTTGGACGCTGGCACTGCAGCTGCTCAAGGTGTCATTTTAAAGCCTGAGTAGAAAATGGCTATACATCAATAATGCTATGAGGTGTATATGGCTACCAAAATCATATGTTCCAAACATGATATGGTTCAGTATTTAAACCAGTCTGCCCACACCCTCCTTAACGAGGAGCTTAATTGTCTTCCTTTTTTTTTACATTCCTCACCTTTTTCATGCATCTCCGACAACAGAATCAACCCTGATCCCTTTAAAATCATGCTTTCAGGTCGTAGCGACCCATGCGCTGTCTTTGGAATACTTCCCACGGTAGCTTAAAATCCTCACATGAATCTGCTTTTTTCACTACCACGTGGCAAAATCCTGTCACAAACGCCCTTTGATCACTTACTAATCTTTGATAGGTACATAGGCTTTACTATAATACTCATATTGTGCTGAATTATTACCATCATGTAAGAAAAAACAACAACACATGATTATCGTGTAGCGCTTTTGGGACTTACAAGAAGAGAATGTCAACTTTGAGTGCACCTAATGCATCTTCACAATAGTGTGTTGAATATATTGTAAATATACTGTCATATATCCTACAATATAAGCGTATAGCTGATGGTGCGTTATATACAACATATCCTGGATGTTTACAAAGAGTATGGATAACATATTTCCTTTTACATTTTCAATATCATATTTCATCATACACTTGACATACACAGGTGGAATAGGTTCAACATCAACAAACGACTGTAAAATACTGTAAAAATATTGAAAAAACAAGAACATTCAGGGTCTGCCTGGTGAGTGTTAAAATAGGGTTTATAAATGAGAGGCTATAAGTACAGACAGAGATTACACATGATGGCACTGGCATGACGAGAAGGACTAAATGACCCCAGAGAGCAACCTCGCTGCTCTCAGTTTTGCCCTCAAAGTAGTAAAAAGGCCTAAAAGAAGCTGTGCTGGATGCAGGCATGCGGATCACTGGAGAAAACAACTTTCGGCCAAGAAAGAGAACAGAAGCACACCACGGGACAGAAGCGAAAGCAACTGGGAAAGAGATCGCCTGTTCAAGTAGAGCAAAAAAAAAAAAAAAGACCTCTCTTGATGAGATGCAGTTACATTGCTGCACATCAGGAGCGCTGTGAACTTCTACTGACGTTGTTGCCTCTAATTGGCCATCAGTGACTAGAGAAAAGAGGAGAGACGAGCTGCACCGAGCTGCACCACCTCATCATGTTGTATGCTGCAGCCACACCCTCAACACTTTATTATTACGTGTTGTGCGCAGTCTGCAGATTCGACTTGGTACCACCTCCAGTGAAATACGTACAGGAGCTGAAAACTGTAATGTCCGACTCCTGTGTGGAATGTGAACACACCGCGGCGATGTGGCAAAGAAAGGAGCTGGAATGTAATGGCTCCATAAGACCTGGTGATGTTGTACAAGTTCAGCAACTACTACAGCGCTTCAAATCAGAGTGGCGGTAGCAATTCAACTGAAATCAAATCATCAGTCGTCTAAAATGTGATGTTTTAAAATGTGTTAACGTGTTTGGTCCCAAAACTGAGTGAAAGGTCAAGAAAAAAGGTGGGAGAACGTGGCCGGAGAGGTGCCTTGAAAGAACAAAAGGGGAGAAAAGGAAAGGATGCTGGATGTACGTCCCTGTCTGGTGCTGTTCAATGTGTAAGCACCCTCTTTTTCTCACTGCAGTACAGTCTGCTGCTGCACCCGGCGTACGTTCTCAAAGACACCTCGTCTCTGCAGATCTGTGACCTCCCAGCCGTTCCTCCCACCTCCTGCACCAACATCCTCGCTGGTGTTTCCCAGCCCTCCTCTGTTAGACGAGAAGATTGGGGTGCCGGGTAGGGCGTCATGGTTGGGGGAGGGCGTGGGATAGACCCTCACTCCTGCTCCCCCTTCAAGCAGAGCTCCAAACCCTCCTGGATCTCAAATAAAAACCTATGCAGGGAGACAGCCTGCCGCTGGCAGTGCAACGCTGTGCCGCTCCCGGCGCCCCCGCCCCGTCTCACTTCTTGACGGCCTGCCGGTAGCTGTGTCTCTGGCCTTCCTGCCGAAGCTTGCTGCTGCAGCCGCTGGCTTTGCTGCTGTTGCCTCCGTCCCTGGTGCTGCTGGCCTGGCTGATCTGGCTGGCCTGGCTGCTGTCCTGCAGCGTGGGGCTGGAGTGAGCCCTCTGTAGCCCGTTGTCCTCCAGGAGCTGGGACTCGAACACAGACAGGTCCTCCTCACCGCTCCGGATTTTCGCTCGCAGCAGCATGACGTAAGTCCCGTACCGTGTTTTCTATAAAGGTGTGAGAGACACAGATAGAACACATTTAGACAATTGAGAGAACTTCAGTACTGTAATAATGATTTAATGCTTGACTGCCTTTCCCATTTCTTTCTTCCTCTGAGTCCAGCTCACCTCGAACTCCAGATACTCGTCTCGCTGCCGGTACTCTTCCAGCTCGCGCCCTTTGACCTTGCGGTCAGGAGGGTAGGAGCGCAGCTCAGCCAGTTCGGTGGAGAGGGCTCTGAATCGAGCTTCGTGGGATCTGACCTGCTCCTCCTGTGAAGCCCAAGGTCAACACTGACATCATGAGGGAGACGAAGGAAATAATAACACCTGCCATCTTTAATTCACATTCTTTAAACGTTTTGCCTATTTTATCCCACTGCATTACTGGCCCCCACCTGTGCACCTGTTCCCAATCCCCTCATCAGCTCTCCAACATATACACCACCCACTTTCCCTCAGTTCCCCAGCAGATTGTCTAATGTGCATTCTGCCTTAACATCCAGCCTTCTTTTTTTATCAACCTCCGCCTTTCTTCTTGGACATTTTCCCTGCCTACTTCGTCTCTTTTGCTTTGTTTGTTGAATTATGGACACAGTTGTTTTGATTTGTGTGAATTCCCTCTTTGTTCTTCCCTGGACAGTTCCTGTGCTGAGCTGCAGAGCACAGATAGTAACACAAAGAGGGGCTTTGGTACTAAAAAGACGATAACGTAAAAATATTTTCACTTGATTTGTCTATTTATGCCTCATATTAACATCAGATAAAATTGCTAATGTATTTTTGCACAAAACGAGGACTGTGGATTTTGTCCTCCATCCTTCACACTGAAAACACTTTTTAATGTCTCGTATGAACAGGAGGATTGATTACCGCAAGCAAAAACGGCTTCAATGTTCATGTGAGCTCCTGATTATTGTTTTTGGACAGACTTGAAAAAATGTGAGCCTGTCCTTTAACTTCGTCCAAGTGCACAACTTGCAACACCGAACCTTTACAAATACAACATTGGTTTCAGTGTTGTTATAGAGTAATGTATCTTATGCATGAATAATATTTGTCTTGTATTAAAAACAGTATTGGTGCCACAGTGACAATAAATATCAATATCTGGTTATAAAAAGACATGTTATAATGATATATTTTGCTCCTTACAGCAGAACATATTACAATGATCTTTTTTACAGTGGACCGCAGAGAGGTGACAGGATGTGAGGGGGCATGACAAGCAACAAACGTCCCCCTGCCGGACTCAAACCAAGGATGCTGCGACGACAGTATGTGCCGCACGTCTTAACCACTAGGCCACCACGACCCCTCATCAATATTCTTGTTTTAAGACCTTATAATAGCTTTGATCGCCATCAGGCTATTTACTTATTAAATTTGTGTCTTGTGTGTAAAAAAACAATCTCAAATATGTTTCCACTTTCATTTCACAACACATCGACATGAGGAATGAAATGCCTGCTATCACAGCCACTAGTGACCACTAGTAATAGATTACATTTGTGTTGAGTGGAGTGTTTATTCATGAAACTTTAATTCTAATTACTCTGCCATTATGTTATGAAAAATGATGTGTCGAAAAAGGCTGTACAGAACAGATCGTTATTTTAATGTTGAAAGATTTGTATCGACTCGCTCTAATGAATTTCACAGGATCCTGGACTTGACTCAGACCAGGTCCAGCCCCCTTTAGGACTAACATTAGGATACCTCAGACAGTTTTGACATCGTCCCCGGCAGCAGCGGCCGGCTGAACTTCTTCTGGGAGCCGATGGCTGCGGGGAAGGGAGGAGCTGAGAACATGGCCGCCACCGTGTTGATCCGTGTGATCCAAGACTGCATCTGCTCCGCGTTCCTGCGATTTATAACACACACACACAATACGCACACATAGGCACATACACACAAAAGCAATTACAAACAGATCTACATACAGAAGGTACAAACACACTTATCAGTTCCTCTCCATGGCGCTCACACCAGCACATGGCTAGAACAACATCAAAGGGGTAATTATCAGAGAATGCAGCCTTGCTGTTGACAAAGAAATTATTTTGGAGCCAATTAATGCATGAGAGAAAAGGGCCTGTTTTACACTAACAGGCCCATTAGGGGCCCATGAGAAATATCAGATTGAATCAGACAGCCTTGCTTAAATCCCCGGAGAGAGAAAGAGAGAGAGAGAGAGAGAGACAAAGAAGAGAGAGACAGAAAGAGGAGAGAGACACAGAGAGGGGTACAGTATCTGGGACAAATGCAAGCTGCAACTGGAGCACAGAGCCTGTCCTCCTGGGGGCTGAAACATGTGGCCACTCATGTGCCACTTCCTGGATCCTGATAACACACACATGCACACCTCCACCTTAACATTCACTAAACATCCTGTTCGACATGTGCATGCAGCATTGATCCGTGTGCTCTCCGAGTTCTGCACATAGTGGGCACATGTGCACAGCTGGCTCCGCATGTTGTCAGCTGAGGATGGATGCTCAGCTGCGATTAGCCAGCCGCAGCTACAATACATGGCCAAAAGTATGTGGACACCATAATAGTACACCCATATGTGATTGTTGAACCATGGGAATTAATCTGCTGCTGCTTCCTGTTTCCGGCTTTCCATCAGATGTTAGAACCTGGCTGATGTTGGGTGATCAGGTCTGGCTCACAGTCGGTGTTTCAGTTCATCCCAAAGGTGTTGGATGGGGTTGAGGCCAAGTTCCTCCAAACCAAACTAGGAAAACCGTTTCTTTATGGACCTGGCTTTGTGTGCAGGTGTATCCACGTGATGAAACAGGAAAAGACCTTCCCCAAACTGTTCCACAACAAACACTGTTGTCTAAAAGTGTGTTTACAAGCACTTGAGTAACTGGGTTACAGTTGGTTTTCTACATGCAAACGAGGTACATGTAAACCGGGGTGGGGGATAAGAGAAACCTGGTTTCCCCAACTAGAGAATGACGATTTCTTGGCCAAAAATACGGGTAACCAGGTTTCTGATCGGCCTTTCACCAGACTGCAGACAGGAAAGGTAACAGCAGAATGTATGGATGAAAGATAGTACACATAACGAATCATCCTTGTATTTGAAATTCTTCTATCCAAAGTCCAACTTAAAAAGAGCTAACATAACGTAGTCTTAGTCTTAATAAGTCAGTTTCCACCACTGAACGTTTGACTACTTGTTCAAATCCGGCACATCTACATACCTAAACCCTGAAACCCAGCTCTAGACCAAAAAGTGCACATATGTGGATGACAGGGGTGTCCAAATACTTTTGACCACACACTGACGTTTGGACAGAGACTACAGGTCAGAAAAAGAAACATCCGTGTCTGCTGGGTATGATTAAAGTTTTGTTTTTTAACATTGGATTTGGTTTGAATTTGAAGGTCTGCAGATGCTGGCCAGCTGTCCGTGCACACATGCTGCATACTGTAGCTGTGGATAACTGTACAGTATGTGTGTAATTCTCTACAAATCATTTCAGCTCAGTGAGGAACATAAAACAGGACTCACGGTGCCTGGAAGAGATACACCCTCCAGTCAGCAGTTCGTAGGTAAAACACATTGGGCCTCTTGCTGTAGTCGGAAGCTTTCATTGCCAGAGAGTGGTGGATGGACACGGCGTTCTTCAGGTCCTCCTCAGACAGCTGTTTATCAGGCCTGTATTCCCCCTGGCAAGACAATTATAAATAAGAAATGAATGCTATGATTAACACCAAGGGGTCTTAACACTTATTAAAGTAGGCGAGCTGACTAAGAACAGATTTTATTGGAGAAGAGGCATGATGGTTCAGGGCTGCATACAGACATTAGCACTGAAACCACTCTGACTGAAAACAACCGATAAGCCCAAATCTGAAAAAGCGGAAGGGGATCATGATGATGAAGATATTCCTTATATGGACTAAAATGATGTCAGATGCTCATATAAAACCAAAACGACTTATTTTTAAGTAGTTTTCACCCTGAATGGGGGTCTCTGATCTAAAAGGATCTGGCGCTGGACTAGAGAACATTAGTGCCGGTACAATACCTACTACAAACAAGGTTTCCTCCACGATAGAAAGTAGTTTTTCATGAATTTCCATGACTGCAGGTGAAAATTTTAACAAACTAGACCTTGACATTTAGGGTACAGTGACACTGTCTGTTTGACACAAGAATAAATAATCATAATAACGTATAGTGTCCATAAAAGAATGATTTATAGAAGGTATTGTTTGACATTTTTCTTTGCCAGTGCTGGTACGATACCTTTCAGTAACAATAACAAAAGCATCCTTTTTTTTAAACTTTACTTTGACGAATATGAATGTTTTTTTTAATTTAATAAGAGAAGATGTTAAATCTCGTCTAAACACAATTAGATTTTTGCCTGGACAAAATAAAAGTCTAAAAATGGGAATATTTTGATTGAATTTGGAACTATCTGATCCAAGATCAAGTAAACAGGAAATGGAGTCTGACCAGATATCGGATCCCAACTTTTCAGTACTTAACAGTTTGATACTCGGACACATTTTGTATCTGTACCAAAAAAGTATTGAGGTTCGATAGCCAGCACAAGAAAACAAAGCTACGGTGTCACTGCAGGCGCAAAAATACAACATCTGCTTGAGGGACGTTGTATTTTTCTCTCCATTCAGGAGGAGGTTGGAGCGACAGTGGAGGTCTGTTATGCTGGCAGAGGTTGCCCCACACCAAAGCCAAGTCCGTACGGCTCATCGGCACATGACTGCCCAGCCGGGACATTATGTCACTGCACTTTTTAGACTTGTAAACAGGAAGTGGGCTCAGTAAACTGACTCCCTTGGATAGACTGCTTGATGTGGAGGAAGCATTTTGGGGATTTCGTGTAAGCAGGTGACAGGATACAAAAAAACACTTTGGTTTGGTTTCTAAAGAGAAAACCACCGTGGGGATAAAGATTCACCTTCTGTTACACATTTGTTGCAGGAATGAAAAACAGAATGTTTATGGAGATGCAGTCACCTGTTATATTAAAGGTTGAATAATGAATATCAAGTAGTAGCTGCTACAAATTGCTTCTCACATTCTCACACAGCCTTTTGGACTTCTTTTTACTGGCACACGTGCTATATACTGTATACATATATTACTATATACTGTATATATATATATATATATATAATATATTCTATATAATGTGAGCAACTTACTTTTTGCAGATAGAGAATTAGCCCTTTTAGGATGGCATAGAAGGTTTTCCAGCCTCTCTTCCCTCTTGGTGCTGTGAGGAGGAGAGACAACATTACCCTTGTACTTATGGACATACATATCATGCTCTTACTTTTTTTTTNTAATTTGCACTTCTGGGAAGAATTCGGGAACCTCTCCCCAAATCATAAATAAAGACATGATTCGGTAAAATAGAAATACTTACAAATACAAATGCCATAAAGAAAAATGACGCACAAAATAAACTGTATTGTGTTTTTGTAAAAGATCTGCTTTAATTTACAGTGTTCTTTACTGCAATGGCTGTCTTGCCATATTCCAAATTTCAAAGCCACTTCGTCTGCAAATTTTGATGTTATATTCCTATAAATACCATGTTTCACTAACACGTCATCACATGGTGGAAAGTTTGTTTCCATTAGCAGACTTTCGCAGTTTTACATCTTACCAGCGCCACGTTGTTCCTTAAATTAACGTGTGCGCACATGGAAAACCAGCTCACAGCACTAACAGCTGACATTAATAATAAAAATATATACACCTATACTACCTATACTTAAAGAGAGAATAACAGCAAATATAAACACAACCTTAGCATAGTCCTCACTATTCAAAATACACTGAAACCGTCGTATAAACTTCAGTATTATCACAACATATAAAGCATGTGATAACATTTGGCATATGGTAACAATTTACCAAACACGTATTGTGATTTATGTGTTGTGTTCTCTGGTGAGTCGGACAGAACGTATTCACACAGACAGTGAAAGCAGAGATGTTTGGGTTGATCACTGAAAAGACTGGTGTGAAACTGGTCGTGACACAGGCTTTGGAAAAGTGGTCAGTTGTGGGCATGCCACTCAGAGGATGAGGATTTAATGGGGATGAATTAAAGTAAAATTAATTTCATTCAGGCTTTTTGTCTTTGCTAGAATTGAACTTTTGTTATTGTCGGTGCAGCTAACACCACAGACCAGTCATTGTCTTTTCACTGAAAAGTGTTTTAAATGATAACCTTTGTCTGCATTTCTATGACTAACGTAACAGTTTCTGCAGCAGACCTTCTTGGTAAAAGTTGGACAGTTAAAGAATAAAACCCTATACATGTATTACAGTGTTACAGAGGGATTTAAAGTGAGAGGCAATCCGGATTCGTCTATAATACTCTTGATACTTAATACTATAGAAACTGAGCAGTGGTAACACACCGTACAGTACGCTCTCTACATGGCATGACATACAGCATTATTGGAGATGTGTGCTGCAGCTTTGGGGATTTACGAAACGCTGCAAAGTGAGAAAACTCAACTAAATACAGAAACGCTGCAAGTAGCACAGAAACACCAGAAACTGGGGACACTAAAAGGTGATGCACAGGGCGGAAACATACATTTTAGCTCATTTTTCAACACCACTTACAGACAGCCGACTTCAATAAC
>NTHP01000775.1:49932-68121 GCA_003416845.1 Oplegnathus fasciatus
ATTTGTTTGTGTTTTCCTAAGCTGCTGTGTTGTAGTGTAGGGAACAGCATTTTAGGTAAAAGAAGACGGATAATGTCAACTGAGCAAACTTTATCTGCTGATGAGGCTCATGTGATATGATCAAAGGTTCCCAGACAGCTACTAAAGGGACTTTGAGGTGAGATTATTTCTGCTGTTTCAAAGGGAAAGAATGAACTTTGAAGGAGAAATGTAAATGAAAGGGTCTGAGGCGTACTTCTCTTGCCGTCCGAGTCGGCGTGGACTTTGCGAACCAGGAATCCGTTCTTGTAGAGCAGCGATCCAGAGGGCTCTGTCTCCTCCGACAGGGGCTTCCCACTGCTGCCCACCCGCTTCATCGATCTGGAGGCGTTGGAGTCACACAGGCTGTCCCCGAGCTCTGAGAACGACTTCCGCAGCTCTTCCTCGTCGCTATGGAGATAAAAAATAAAAAATAAAAAACAGATTCCATGGTGATCAACACTTATGTGTCATGTCTCATTAGCAACGCGAATAAACACATCATCATTCATCCTGTCCGTTTGCCTCTCACTCTGTGCTTGTTACAGGACAAGAGGTCCAGAGATTTCACACACTTACTGGGAAACTTTCATTTCATACAGTACACATGAGTAATACCGCCGTCCACTGCTGCTGTCTTGGCAGAGCTTTTGTTGCACAAGACATTTACAAAGCATCGTGTATCTGGGGGAAACCTGAGTGAATGAAGCCGTCTTCAAAGCTTTAATTGTGTGTTTTCCTCTCTCTGCGCTCTGCTCCTGTTCTCCTGAGAAGCAGTCTGCTCTCCTTGATCAAAAAGTACCACAAGCAAAAGAGTGACACCATCTATCTTGTTCCAGCTTTGAGGTGAAAAACAGGGGCATCTTTACCCAGGGGGAGGCAACTCCTCTCAGAAATGCAGACGCATCACTGGTACTCTTCCTCCTCTTGATGCTCACAAAGACGCCTCGTAGAGATGAGAAAGACTGTTTCTTCCTTACAACAAAAACTGAGGCTTTACAAAGAAACTCATAAAGAAAAGGAGAGAGAGGAAGCCCCATTATTCCACCGAACAAAATCAGGAGCTTTTGTGGGTATTTTAAATCTCAAATTAGCCGCCACAAGGATGAATGGTGCTAACCATACTTTATAGCACAGTGAGTGGTGGAGGTATGAAGTATGCTTTATTTAAGTAAAGGTACTAATACCACACTGTAAAAATACTTTAATACAAGTAAAAGTCCTGCATTGAAAATGTTACTTAAGTGAAAGTATGTAAGTATAATCAGTAGAAGTAGAAAGTGGCATGAAAAGAAAATACTCTAGTAAAGTACAAGTGCCTCAAATGTGTACTGAAGTACAGTACTTGAGTAAATGTACAGAGTAATCCAGAGGGCAGAGTAATACGACAAACAACCTCAGTCTTAATTTATAATCCAACACGTATGAAAAGTCGTTAAAATGCTCCATCTGCTGAGGCAGAAAGGCAGTGACATCTGACAACATCAATAATATTAATATTAACAATATTTGTGAATTTTTCTCATTTTTATTTTTACTACCTGATCCAAACTTTCACTGCTCACTTTTGTCTTTTTGTTTGATTGTTTCGCCTTTTGTAAAGCAAAACAATGGCACTGGGATTTGGGAAGCACTACTGTATACGAATAACCTTTATTGTTTTTATCATAATTCAGAAGATACAAACTTTATCATGATATTGTTGTATAGCTGGACTGAATTGAAGGATGGTCCAGTTTTGCTGGACCGGGATTATAATATTTTATTGGTTTGGAATAAGGGGTAAATATAACCATTCAGTAATAACAACATTGTACTCAGCAAGTTAATTAGTAAGTTATCTAAAATGTCCAATAAACATTACAAATATATTGATGTTGAGAGCATTTAATTCTCTATTTATTGCCTCCTTCTAATTTGTATATATCTTACATTTCCGCTAGCCCCCTCCTCTAATTCTATTGTGTTTTATTTATTTTGTACTGTTTTATTATCCGACCTGCTGAGATAAAAAGTAGTCCGGAGCAGTCAGACGATCAGACAGGTTGAAAACAAACCTCCAGGTTGGCCAAACTTATTTGAAAGAGAAAACTATTTTGACCTATTGCACTATTGTGTTGTACGTTTTCCTGTTACGACACCTCGGGTGCACTAACTTTCAGTTTCACCTCAAAATTGTGTTTATATGCTCTGTTGAGTACTATTTGATCACAACTGACAAGAATGGACAAAACATAAGGCCTAAGCTGTAATAAACTGACTTATCCTTTAATTCTAATTAACAATTGGTCAAAAGAAAGTGAGGGTGATGTATTACAGTAAAGCCAGCTCACCTTAAGTCTGAAACTGGAGCACTGACATGTCTGAGAGTATAATGTAATTTTCGGGGCTACATCCGTTATTAAAGTAAGTTTTCAGGCTCGAGAGTTGTTGCTGGTGGATTTGAAGATTTTGTGCATCGCTCATTAGAAACAGGCCCGGAGGAGCCATCTTTGTAAATGAGGATTTTGATGAGCTGCTGAGTTCGACTGCAGCTTTATTTCTTTCTAACTACTCTCATGTGCACTGTGTGTGTGTGTGTGTGTGTGTGTATTTCCCGTAAAACAAGTCTCTTCATGTCTTTTCTAACTCTGTATCCGAAAAGTGAACAGTACATTTATATTTTTGTTTAGAGGATGAAAGATTTTTGTTGTAATCTGTATTTCTTACTCATCCAGTTTGTTTTTTTAAAATCTTACTGCATATTTCATCTGTTTTATTTCTTTAACTACAGTTAAGCTGATCATTTTATGACCAATGCTTTGTCATCCAATTTTGTTTTCACCCTATATTCTTGTCTCTAACTGCTTTTTTCTACTTTTAATGTGTTGTATTTATTTTATTATTGTTCCAAGACCAATTTTTGAACATTTTACCATCCAATTTTGTTTTTATCTTACTGTGTATTCTTATCTACTAGCTCCTTTTAAAAACTAACATTTTATTACATTTTTTTAAATGTATTTTTGTTATTTGTGTATTCATCAGTATTTCTTTTCACCTGTTTGTTAAAATCCTTGTGAACCTCTATTTTTGAGTATCATTATATGAGTATATATCATAAATAATGTAAGCAAGAGAGAATATGTATTTGTATTGTATCTGAATGATGGACAATACTTAGTGTACACATTGCTACATCAGTGTTAATCCCATTGTCTTCTAAATAATCCCTCACAATGAACTGTACGCATTCTTTTAGTGTTTTTAAAGGGATTTGTCACATTAGGAGATGATAGATGCTTTAGGCAACAACACCAAGTGTCTCTGCATCTGCCTGGTGAGGTAACACGGCAATTCCACTTGTTACCTCACCAGGCGGCACCCATGCAAAAGTTCAGCCTGAAAATAGAATAATGGCTGGATGCCGAACCCCCCCGAGACCACGCTATGAGTAACCAACAGTACATAACAGCAGTTAACCCCGTGCAGGAGCCAGAGAGAGAAAGGGAGGCAGAGACGGAGCCAATGAGCATGTAGCCTGTTGCCTGGTAACTGCCGGCCTGCCTGGATCCCATTCTACACAGAGACAAAGTGGAGAGGAGCTGGAGAGTGGGGGGATGGATGGAGGAGAGAGATAGAGAAGTGAGGAGACAGAGACAGAGGGGGGGGGAGAGAAAGACAATGCTGATCCTTCTCAGATGGCAGAACATTATCCACAATAACATGAGTGGGACAGGAGGAAAGGAAAGACGAGAGGAGAAGAAAGGTAAGGTTAGGAAAAGAAACAAGAAGAAAAGAAAAGAAAGGAAGAAAGAGGAAAGGACAGGAGAGGAAATGAAAAGAAATTGAAAGAAAAGAGGGGAGAGGAGAGGAAAAGAAAAGGAAAGAAAGGAAAAAAAAATACAGAGACAGAAAAGAAATAAGCAATAAAAAGGAAAAGAAAAGAAACGAAACCAAAGGAAATGAGAGGAAAATAAAAGAAAGGAGAGGAAAAGAAACAAAAGAAAAACACCGGAAAGAAAGAAAGGAAAAGGCAAAAAATACAGGTAAGTAAAAGGAAAAGAACAGAAAATGAAAGGAAAAGAAAAGAAAGAAAAGAAAAATATCTGAAAGAAAGGTAAGGAAAAAAGAGGAATTGAACTGACAGAAAAAACAGGCTTGGATAAGAACATAAAGGAAAAGAGAAGAAAAGAAAGAAGGGAAAGCAGGAAAATGAAAAGAATGGAGAGGAAAAGAAAGAAAATAAAAATACCAAAAAGAAAGGAAAAGGGAAAGAAAAGAGAGGAGAGCAGAGGAAAATAACGTAAAGGAAAAGAGAAGAAAGGAAATGAAATAGAAAAGGAGAGAAAATGTAGGAAAGAAAAAGGTGTTGATGCAATACGGTGAAAAGACGGCTGAACAGGTCGCCCAGTTGCAAGAAGTGCATGCTGGGTTCTTTGTGCTGATGTTGCTGCATCAGTAGCCAATAGAAACAGATTTGCTCTGTTTCACCTGTGACACTGAGTCATTGTACCAAATGACAAAAACACTCAAAACACAGCGAAGTGAAAGAGGACGTTAATTCATCCATACACACACTCTTATACATGGAGAAGCATTTCCTCGTTCACAGAGGCTGCACGTTTATTTCATTCCTTTAGTTTTTACCTTTATATCATCCAGAGAATACTCTTAAAAAGGATGTGATGATCTAATGTAATGACTCCATAAACCTCTCTAGTGTTTGACAGGACTGGATATCACTTTTGGATATAAGTGTTAATATAATACCTGATTTTTGGTGAAGGTACCAAAATGATTGTTGTTTTTTCTTGATACTTTATTAATATGTATATATTATATTAGATATAAACTTGTTTTTCTACAAAATTCCTCTTTTTGCTGAACATAGGAAGCCAAAGTTCTCCAATATAAAATGTTTTCTAAACTCAAGCAGCCGTACAAGAACTTTGCTTCAACGAAACCGTGGAAAACAGGCAAAATCTGGAACCATCTGATTGAAGAATAAGAAAACGATATTAAGAATTTGACCATGTATTCGATGCCAGGTTTCCATCCTCAGACATATTTCTGTCGGTACTGAGTTTCGATACTCAGGGGTACTGTTTAATGTCATATGATGCAAGAGGATGGCACTAATTTATAAACTAATACGTAAAGACCCCATAAACCTCTCTAGTGTTCGACAGGAGTGGACATCGTTTTTGGATATAAGTGCTAATAGCATGCCTGAGTTTTGGTACAGACACCAAAATGATTGTTTGTTTTTTTTCTTTGATACTTTACTTTGAGAGATATAAACTTGTTTTTCTACAAAACTCCTCTTTTCGCTGAACATAGGAAGTCAAAGTTCTTAAATATAAAATGTTTTCTAAACTCAAGCAGCCGTACAAGAACTTCACTTCAACTGAATCGTGTAAAATTGGAAAAACTTTTGATTTAAATCTGTAACCATCTGACTGAAGAATAATAAAACGATATTAAGAATTTGACCATGTATTTAATGTCAGTTTTCTGTACTTTTCCATACAAACATATTTCAGTCAGTACCAAACATAAAGCACTGAGGTTCGATACACAGCCCTGCTGTTTAATGTCATATGATGCAAGAGGATGGCACTAATTTATAATCTAATATGTAAAGACTTCATAAGCTTCTAGTGTTTAATATGGATGAATGCTGTTTTTTTGGATATAAGTGCTAATATACCTGAGGTTTGATACTTTACTTTGACAGATATTAACTTGTTTTCTACAAAACTCCTCTTTTGATGAACAAAAGAAGTCGAAGTTGTCAAATGTAAAATGTTTTCTAAACTCAAGCAGCCATACAGGAACTGTGCTTCAACAAAACTGTGTGGCAAAATTCTGAATTAAATCTGGAACCATCTGACTGAAGAATAATAAAACGATATTAAGAATTAGCCCATGCGTTTGGTTCCCATCCTCAGACATATTTCAGTCGGTATTGAGGTTCGATACCCAGCCGTACTGTTTAATGTCATATGATGCGAATGGACGCCAAACATCCGGCTCTCCTACTGCAGGTGAGAGGTGGCGGCAGCAGACGACAGTCAGACAGGACGATTAGAGCCATTGAGGGAGGAGGAGAAAAGGGATTAGCAGAATAAAAGGAATAATAGAGCAGATGGGTCTTCTCTGTGTGTCCTCTCTCTCACTTCATGTACAGCATGCCTCGTTCTCCGTTCATCATATCCTTTAGTGACATTATTCTTCTGCCATCTTCACCCTCTTCTACCTGCTTCTTCTTCTTCTGTACCTCCGACTTGTTGCGTCTCTCTTTCAGTGCACAATGCCCACCACCACCACCACCACCTCTCCCTCTGCTCTCCACCCCCGCTCCTGAATGAGGAAGCATGTGTGTACTGTATATGTCTGTATTGTGTGTGTGTGTGTGTGTGTGTGTGTGCGCGAGTTAAGAACATGTGGGTGCATCCAACTGCACCGTCGAGAGTGGCCATGTGCGTGTCTTTCTCTGTGGGGGTGTGAAATAACGTCCATCGCTGTGTTTTGCGTTGTGTTTCTCATCGGGGCCGCAAAATACACACTATACTGTGCGCCTACACACACACACACACACACACACACACCTGTAATGAGATGTACATGCCAGATTCCACATATATAGTTTGTATTCATATAATCACAGCGCGCAGTTTGTTTTAGTGCCTGAAAATCACACCTCTATCACAGGCCTTCGACTATACTGTGTGGTGGCGGAGAGTGTTTATTTTAAAGCCCCAATCTGGGAGTAAATTAGTAAATCAACGCTGGGCCGGTCTATATATAGATAGAATAAAACAGGATATAATATATACTTCATCATGCTATGATTACAATCTGCAAACGCACAAACTGAGGGTTTCCAACAGGACGTGCACGAGGACAAACAAAAAGCAGCATTTACAGCCTCCCAATCAATACAGAAGTGAAGTGTGTCTGTCTCAGGGTGTTAGTCCTCGTGTTGTGATCTCCGTCAATGAGTTTGCAAGTGAAGAAATGTCCTCTCTGTGTGATGAAATATGCACCAACTAAGCAAGGAGGGTGTGAAAGCGGTGGCAAAAGTGACACTGCGCTCCGCTTCCAAATAGGGGTTTTCAAAGCAGAGCTCCACCGCAGACAGAATTTACTCTGTTTCAACGATCTCGGCCAGCTAAAATATTAAAAACGAACATGTGCAACTCTCATGCTGCCAAAACCGAAAAGAAACCAGACTGCTGTGGGTTGAATCTCTTAATCTGTAATTCATTTAGTTTGGAGGTGGGTTCTCTCTTTGCTTGATGGTGTTTACGTGTCTAAAAATGACATCTTTTCTATCCCCGCGTGGCCTCTTATGCGGTGGCAGTGTTTAAATAGCTGTCTATATGTCAGCGGAGATGTTTGAACTGGATTGCCTGCCTCTCTGTGGATCTCCTCCTCGATCTGCTCCTCTGACCACTTTTATTCAGCTGCTTCGGGAGCGCTGCTGCAGCTATTTTTGGAGAGGTAGTGGGAGGCTGTGGTCACACCTTTGTACAGGATGCAGGTAAAGAGCCATTTAAAACGGAGTTGCCATTCTCTCTCTCTCTTTGTCATTGTCTCTTTCTGTTTATTCTTGCTTTTAATATACCAACATGTACACACACATACAAATGAATTTCCTGTGTACATTTGTGTGTACAGTATATCCATCTGTTAGTGTGTGTATGTGTGTGTGTTTGCTGCTGAGAGAACACAGGGAGGAAAGAGCAATGCGGTAGCTATGGAGTCGTATCCATGGTGCCGTAACTATGGCAACAAAGCTTGGAAAGCTAGTGACTTAATTGGCATCTCTGAGGCACTCTGGAGCTGTGATCCAGAATAGCAACCCTTGACACACTAATGTTTCCTTCACATGCCAGACAACACTCACGTCATTAATGAGGATCCTAACAAGTTAATCAATATCTCTTATTGTTTCCTGTCCTTCAGGACAATGTGTGTGTGTGTGTGTGTGTGGAGCTTTAAATGTGTTTGAGTTGATCATAGACGAGGAAAAGGACAGAAAAAAAAGAGTCACAGAGGAGGAGAAAATGAAAAAAAATTTGAGTTTACGGTGAATAATATCAACATAAAGTCGATGTAAAACGACTTACAGTGTCCATTGCAGCTTCTGATTCTTGATTGAGTTGTAGAGAGCCTGCAGAGGAAAACAAGAAAATCACATTTTCAGACAAATATGACAAATAGCAGCCATGTTCAGCTGTGTTCAAGTGGCGATTTGATAATATTACAGGGCGAGGGGCGGGCAGGTACATTGTGGTTTTCTGTGAAAGCTGCACAGTAAGCAAGCTGGCTTCATTCAATAAATTGTACTCAGAGAAATGTCATCCCTTTTCACGCTGCTCAAACTGCCCTTTGCCTGAGCTTAACTCATTTTCTTTGCCAAACAATCCATCAATCATCCAATCAGTCAACCACCACAACATCAGTTACAAAGCCATTATCCGCCGAGCAGCCGGCCTGTCATTGGATAGACGAGCAAATCAATCGGCCGATAAATAATTTAGACTTTGACGCAAACACATCGACCCGCACGAAAAAAAAGAAAAATTAAGTTACAGCTTTGGAACATGCACGCTGAACAAAAAAAACGATAAAAACTAAAACAAAGACATTAGTGAAAACACACAGCTGAGCTTCACACGTCTCTAAATACTGCAGTGCCGAATCAATTAGTTGATTAATTGAATTTATTCTGTCTGATAATCGCAAGAATGTCAAACATTTACTGTGAATATTTGCTGCTTTTCTCTGCTTTATTTTACAGTAAATGACAAAAATTTAACAGCTTTGGGTTTTTGGACTGTTGGTCAGACATGAAACAGACATGAGACATGACATTTTTAATCATTTAATTTTATAATCAAAAAATTATCGACAGATTAATCAATGAAAACAATCTTAAGTTGTGCCTAGGAGTGTTGCGTCATCTTTTATTTAAGTAAGAGTAGCAATACCACATTGTAAAAAGACTCAACAGCAAGTTGAAGTCCTACATTAAAAATTTAACTTAAATTTAACTAGTAATAGAAGAAAAGTATGAAAACCAAAATGTTAAATCTCAAGTACCAAAAGTAAAAGTACTAGTGTGATGGGAAAGCAGCTTTGTAGCCAGTTAATGTTGTATATAACAATCTGTAATATTCTGTAATATGATCATATATTTTGTGTGTAAAATGTTAATGTTAACTAGTAAATATAGCAGTCAAATAAATGGAGTAGAAAGATGAAGTAACATAAAATGGAAATACTGAAGTGAAGTACAAGTACCTCAGATCTGTACTTACTTTCCACCACTGCCAAGGAGTGGGTGATACATCATGATATAGTACATTTCATATAAACTCAGTTGGGGAAGCTGTTTATGGATAAAAATCACCAGACAGGAATGTCAGTTTGTGGCAAATCCATCCAATGAAATACCTGATGAATCAAAGCAAAACTCGTAAAAATCCAATATTTCCATAAAGCAGTTCTGCTCATGATTTGCAGCAAGTATGGCCTAACACAACCAGAGATACTGTATACTTTATTACCGTAAAGGGATAGCTTCCTCTGTACAAATATAAAAATCTCTAACGATATAAATTGACCTATAATATGTTGTCAAGTCTTTTAGCTACATATACTGCTGAGAAAGTATTCTGTATATCTGCGTGTGTGCTTAAAGGCTAATTTCTACCAACTTTATGTTTTTTCCTACTTGTTTGTGATTGGACTCGTTCTCGCTTCTTTGTACCAGTTTCTATAATTTTTTGGGTCATTATTTCCACTCTTGGGAAAAACACTCTTTTACTTCCATTATCATCATAATCAACACAAAAACTACAGAGTAACACAGCAGGGAGAGTAGAAGAGAGTGTAATGAGGGAGCTGCGTCTCTGCACATTCGGCTTCAACTTCTGCAGCGACGGTCAAGACCTGTAGACACTTCTCATTCAGCCCCCAGTGACATCGGCCTGCAACAGCCGAATGTGATATAGCAACTCTCTGCAGCGGAGGAGCAGCGAGGACAGCGTGAAGCCATCACGCTGTAGTGTTTAAGACACATATGGAGGCAGAGGATGCAGCTGATGGACAGCTGTGATGGCTGAGGTGATGGAGAGGACACTTACAGGCACTTCATCACCACCTCGTTCACCTCTGAATTCCTTGTAGACCAATACCAAACCTTCCCTTCAACCATGACCATAATTACCATGTGGGGAAAGAAACCTCATACTCAGCTAAAATCAATCATTTTCCATTACATTCCTTTGGTTAAAGAACTGCTGCTAATGGCCTTCACTTGAATCCTGCTGTTTTACACTTCTGAATATCATTTTGTTGCACTGTGTCTTTTAGTCAAATGAAATTGCATTTATAATGGGGTTTGATTCGCTGTGCCTAATCAGGTTCATTTCCAGAGTTTTCTTTGAAACTGGGCCTAATCAGAAATACTTCCAGGGAGTCATGAATATTAATGACCACGCAGCCAAGACCATTACAGATTTAGTTCTGGTTTCCATACGCTCTACTGTAAAAACTTAACATTCAAACTATGTTTCAAACTAAATGTGCTCATACATTTTAATAATCACAGACAGACATACAGCTGAGCTTCCTGGGACGCCACAGTCGGCCAATTTCAAAGTGGAAGACTTTGAAATTGCTTCTGTAGCACAAATTTGGTCAACATCAAATATTAACAGTGAATTTGTAAGCTGTAAAAGTTTACTGATCTGCCACAACAGCAACGTATTCTGTTTACAGAAGTTCATTATGTAGAAGTGAAGAAAACTGCTTAATTTTCAAAAGCTCTGGCAATAAAACAAAACGTTACCCGGCAACCGATAAAGAACGTGCAAATCTTATGATTATTTATGTATGTTATTAATATACACACAGTCTGTAATAGATCTAGATATTTTCTCGATTTATCGTTTGGTCTATAAAATGTTCAAAAATAGCGAACAAAGCTCAAAGGTGACGACCAACAGTCCCAAACACAAAAGATATTCAGTTTACTATCATATAAAACAAAGAAAAGCAAGAAATCCTCACAAAAACTGAAAATTATGAAGCTAGAACTGGGGAATGTTTGGTATTTGTGCTTAACTTTAACAATTAGTCGGTATAAATAGTTGCAGATTATTTTCCCATCGACTGATTCAGCTCTACTCAGTAATAATGACGTTTTAATGGTGGTGCATGTTACCATCTTCTTTCGTGGTAAGTTTTTCTTCTGATTAATGTCTGCGTATGCATATATTTCTATATTTTGCTTAAGCCAGCACAGAACAGATTTAGAGTGAGTGAAACTGTATGGCGGAGTTATTCCTGAAGAATATTTTTCATTTGTACAAAAAAATCCCCCTTCACTGTAAATCCTAAGGGAACACACACTATCAGCAGCAGAGGGACTCTGTTGATTTAAAGATAGAAGACTAAAGAGGGAGGTAAGTAAATAAAAAAAAGCTGGATGGAGGTGGAGTATAAATCAGTCAGACTCATTCAGTCTGGAGGCTCATTGAGACAAGGATGGATGTTCGTCACCTTCACCTACTTGCTTCATCAACGTCACCAAGTGCCAGCAAATGAGAGCCATTAGCTTTGAGTGGTGGCTTTGCACAATACGCTGTACTGAGCTGTGGTGTATGGCCAATCAGGCCTGGCAGTCAACCAATACCATTCATCAAACGCTCCACACCCCATATGTGGAGCTTAGAAGGTAAATCAAACAATAATAGTATAGTAGTTTCAGATTTTACAAAGCAATAATGGTTTGTTGTGCGAGGGTGATCAGAAGTTAAATAGACGTGGCTGCAATGAAAACCCCACCACATCCATCTGGCCAACTGGCCTTGAATGATGAACTATTATTCAGTGTTATGTGGGGTAATATATCATTTGTTATGACGTGTGTCATTCTGAATAATGAAATAAAGTAAATGATTCATCTCTGGGTTTGGAGACTAGTCTTTAAGCACTTCTGATGACAAATGACGCACCTCAATGACTTGTAAAAGTAAAACTAACAGTTTTCAGTACCTTCCTCCTCTTCCTGGCCTGTGGGTGATTCTGTCCGTCCTGAGCCTTGCCCAGCAGGTCTGGAAACACCAGGGGTTTGAGCGAACGTGAGCGTGGGGTTCTGGGATAGCGGAACGGGTCCATCATCCGGAAGTCCCGTCCGTAGCGCACTGTGCAAAGAGAGCGCGAGCGTAGGCGCCCCGCCGAGTGCAGGCTGTTAACACCGATCATGGTGAGACACGAAGGTGCATGGATCGCACAGAACTGGGCTTCAAGTCCAAAAAAATGCTGGACATTCAAACGATTCAGTCTTTATTTTTAAGTCCTGCAGGAATCACGCTGAACAGAAGTTGATCCAAGGAGATAAAAAGTGTGAAGTGAGGTTCGTCTGATGCGGATGCTGTCCAGTAGACGCTGATGTGCCAACAGACAGCTGGAAGTGAATTCAGCTGTTACAGAAAGCAGCCGGTGATCAGCGGAGACCGCGGAGGGAGGCAACACATCATCAGGCTGCTGTCAAGGCAGTCAGCGGCACCGGCGGACCGTGCTATCAGCAGGCATCAAACCCCAACAGTCTCACCCCTGAATGTCTTGATCAACGCCCACCAGGCAACACGGGGGTGCCCACCTGACGCTGAATTATTGATAAGACAGCCATGTATTATACATGTACAGAAACGACTCCTTTGCTGCCATGAGGGGGCGAGACTTTCTTCTGCAGGTGCGAATCGGTCACAGCGGTGCAATAAATCCAGCACTTTTCTTCCAGTGTGAGTGCTTGGGCTCGTCTGGGAACTTTAAATGGGAAATCAAGTGCAGTTAAATCTGTAATTTCTCCAGGTGACTGTGAGGGAGTGAGCAAACACTCTCTCTCAACATGGTCTCGACAGGAGCCTCTGCCAAGTTACCCAAAGGTGACACCTGTCCAGCTGCCACCTTTCAGAGACAACACACCACAGAGATGAATCCTTTAACATGCGCTCACACACACACACACAGAGCTGACACTCTCACAGATGGTATGAAACACTGGCAGAGGTGTGAACGGACAGCCAGCATGAAACAGATGGGTGCAAAATGCGGAAATGAGGAGGTAAAAAACACACACACGGGCATACAGTAAGCTCTTTATGCTCATATGAACACAAACACACAGTTAGATGTAAAAATAAAACACACAATAGAGGGAGATACAGAGGGGTGGGAGGGAGGGACGGCCGCCCTCGGACTTCAGAGCTGGGATTCCATAGAGCACCCTCGATTTCGTCACAAGCCCAAAGATACGATATAAACAAAATAAATGAAAGAGAAGAAAATACTACAAAAAAGAGGCAGATAAGCAGGTAGGAAAGCTGAGATTTGGCACATAGAAGAATGAACGTTCCTGTTGCTCCCACTGTAAAATGGACACCATCAGTTTTACAGTCACAGCGCTGGTTGTCAGATGTACTCTCTCACTTCGTCCTCCTGCTCTCCGTCCATGTGTAGAGGTCCTCTGTCACTGCTCACTCCTTTACCCCCTCTGTGATCCACTTCTCTCAGTCAGTGTTTTCTCTCAGACTCTCTTCCCATCGCACATTCGGCGGGTGTGGGTGTTTGAGGGAAAAAATGCCGCTCTCCTGCTGCTGATGTCTTTCATACGCTCCCTTGTCTTCGTTTGTGGATCCCCGGTTTATCTATCTGTTGCAATCTTTCCGTTCAATCCGGCGCTTTTCGCTCTTCCCTTCTCCCTGCTGCTGCTGATGCGGAGGAGGAGAGGTAAGGAGAGCTGGCTGCCTGAATCGCAGAGCGAAAAAGAAGCTGATAGGGACGGTGCTCTCCCTCTCTCTGCCTCCCTCTGCCTTCGCTTCGTCAATGCGTACCTCCCTCCCTCCCTCCCTCCCTCCCTCCTTCTCTCAGTCATCGCCAGCAAATCACAGTCTCCCAACTGCCTCTTCCATGCATACACACATACACACACATGCAGGCGAGGTTACACACACATGCACACTTTTTTAAAAATATACTCGCAATGGAAATTAGTATTCAGTGGTGGTCTTGTGGGAGAGACTGGTAAGGTAAAGGGAGGAGAGAGAAACATGCAAAGAATTGGCAGGGACGGTGTGAAAGGGTGTGTGTATTCAACACGGCCGCTACTGAATTAAAGGAATAGTTCCACATTTTGGGAAGAAGGCGTATTAGCTTTCTTTCTGAGAGTGAGATGAGGAAATGAATGTCAGTTTCAGGTCCGTGTGTTAAGCACGGAGCTGGAGGGAGGGTGTGGTTAGCCTAGCTTAGCATAAAGACTGGAAGCAGGGGGAAACAGCTAGCCTGGCTCTGTCCAAAATTTAGAAATACACCTACATACACCTTAAGCTCACTAACAGAAAGGTAAAAATGTTGGTTACAGACGGATTTAGATGCGTGAAAGCTGTTGTACCAAAACAGGTGCTAACCGACTGTATCGGTACCTCTTATTTATTGAGCTTCAGAGGTGTTAGTAGGTGTATTTTTGACAATATCTACGTCCAGTCTTTATGCTAAACTAGGCTAAACATGTCTTGAGTCTGGCTTCGTAATTAAACCTGCATTAGGTAGTTCTTTTGGGCCACTTGGGGGCAGCGGAAGCAAGCTGAGAACATCATCACCTTTTAAACCTTTGCGGAACTTTTGTCTCCCCCTTCTGGCAGTGAGAGTAATTACACAAACACTGTCGAGGCGTACAAAAATACAGAGACATTTCCACAGTTCCAAGACAATAACCCATTATTTGGGTAGAGTAAGCTACATAGCCTACTCCAAATATTTTACAAATACAAACCTGTCCAAGAGCAGTAATGCGACATCTTTGTCTGCCCTCAGTCTCTTCTCTTCTTTCAGCGCTCTCCAACGAGGAAAACCTGCACCGATAGTCATCCGTGTTTGTCTTCGCCGTTAATTGCTTTCTTTTTTTGACGGTAATCCTTCCTCTGAACGCCGAGTTTCTTTTTTATCTGGAGCATCAGAAACTTTTCTTGGATGCTTCTTAGGTTTTTGGTTTTGGTTTGCTCCCCCCTTCAGCTCTGGCAAACCAATCATTGCTGGTTAAAATGCATCATTACTGGTGCACCAGCGTGGGAATGTTGCCACAGACACCAGATTTAAGTTAATACGGCGACCCTGTTAGTAAACAGCTGCCTCTTTACGCATCAACCAGATATGGAGTTACATTAGCATTTATTTGGAGTCTTTGTTTCACTCACTTTTAATTCTGTTTTGGTCTCCACCTACTCCTGACAAATATAGCTGGCTCTTTAGCTGCTAAATGCTCCACTATGTTCATGTTCAGGTAGTGTAATTGTGGGTCTATCTGAGCTTTTTCGTCGAAAACAGCTGCGACCGAAGACAACGCAGATGAGACTAAAGTTGCGGAAAATCAAAACAATGAGGTGAAAGGTGCTAAAATGCTCTGCAGAGATGAGGAGAACTGCAGAGTCGGGTCATCACTATGATCGACGCCTTTCACATGAATCCATTGTTAATATAAAATATTGATTATAGGGGCAGACATGAGCTTCATATCTTTAAATCTTTATATCTCATTTCTCATCATGGAAAGAAAGCAAATAAGTGTAACATTTCCAAAATGTTGGACTATTCCTTTAAATGTTCTACAGACACGCATAATCATTCCACCATATTTGCACTTCTCCTTTTAGTCTGCTCAAATGCCTCCGATGATTAGTGTGTTTGTGATTTAATGCATTTTAAAAAGCCTCACAACCAGCAACATGCCTACACAACAGCACACAGATTTATGGCACCTCTAAGTGATTATTTATCAGTGAAGCTATTCCCACCCCAAATCAGACTTTTAAAAGCAACCGAACATAACCTTTGCAGTAAATCCAAAAAAGGACACTTTAAGTGCCATAAAACATGAAATGCAGCCAGATCTTAAAATTCCTCTCGATGATTACATCTAACAGAAAATAAACAAAAAACTACACCACAATGAGGCCAAGTGAAAGCAGGAAAGAAAAAGGAGGCGACAGAGAAAATTGAGCTTCTGACAGAAAGTTTTGCTTACAAGACAAATGAATGAGGTGTTTCCCCAAGAGAGCTTGGTCAAATGGACTTATTGACGTGAGAGTGAGTAACAGGGACAATGTGGGAAAAAATCTGGAGCGACAGGAGAGTGACCATAGATTTATTGACTGTGTCAGTCATAGACCATGGGAATCGATTGGATTGATTTTCATGAGCTCTATAATCAAAGCGAACCAAAGGATTCAGTGCTCAGTTTCACAGTGTTATCCTAAATATACAAATGATTGTCTTCACTGTTTTAAAATTTAAGATTAAGTGATTTTAAGATTTTAATGTTCATGAAAAATCCTGTCCTCATCGATCAATATGGAAAACAGTGTCATGTACAATGTTAAAAACAACAGATTTTAAAATATTTGAGGCTGTGCTGCTATTGAGGCCACTTTGCAAATATTGTGTGCAGATATTTTTTCTGTCCCACAAGCTAAAGAAACCAAAAATGAATCAAAAATGTTCAGATATTTATTGTTTTTATGTTTATAATTGTGAAAATAGCAAAGGGATCATAGATAAATTATATGAGGGCATCGCCTCAAAGAACAATCACCCAACAAATGACATAAAGAAACGTCGGGGATAATAAATCAAAAGGAAATACTTACTTCTAGCAACTGTCTGAGACATTTCTGTTGGAAAGATAGCGAAATGGAAAGTAACTGGGTCTCTACTTCGCCTTGGAGGCAATTTTTCACACTGAGTTCAACTCTTGTGAACTGCAAATTCGCGCCGTTGACCAATAGCAAGCCGTCTTGACAGTGCTGACCTTCGAGGGGACGGAGAGCCAGAGAGTCCTTATCGCAGCTTATTAACTGTGTTGCACCGCTCACTTTCATTTAACCTCCTCTGTCAGTGTAAAAACTGCTCCACAAAAGAGGAAAGTCTTCAGATAGTTATGAGAAGATGGTTCAAACGTGCTTTGAATCAACTGTAAACTTTATGTCCCAATAGCAACTGAGCTAACAAGCTAATAACTTACTTAGAAGAACTTTATTTTCCCTCTTTAGTAGTGGTTTTGGTGCCTAAACAAAACCACCCCTCAGTATCAAAGTGCGCTTTGCATGTTCATTATACACCCAAACCACCTCCTTACAACTTGCTCGCAGTGCAGAATTAGTGCTTACTTCATGGGGAAAACACAGTGCATAACTTAGTCCAGGCAGCAGTTACATTTCCCTTGAAATGTACCGGCAAAACAAATTAGTTGTACAAAAATGTGATTTCTAGTGGACAGAGTTGCTACACTCCATAGAAAAGATGACTTATACTCCTTGACTACAGAAAGACAGGGGGAAACCAGTGGTGGAAGAAGTGTTGAGATCCTTTACTTGAGTAAAAGCAGCAATACTCCACTGTGAAAATATTATTACTCTACTACGAGTAAAAGTACTGCATTTAAAACCTTACTTAAGTACATGTCACAGTCTGTCTCTCCTCTCCAGGCCCCTTCATTGCCATTTTCCATCCATCCACCAGATGCCCTTGAACTTCCCCTCTTTTCTCCGTCACCTGACTGCCCCACCCATCCTCACACCTGTTCCCACTTGCCTCATTTGTTCTGCAGCTGCCTGGCCTTCCCCGTCCAAGTACCTTGAATTTGTACTCAAGTTGAGTAGATATACTTAGTTACATTCTAACACTGGGAAAAACACTGGATGTTATTTACAACACACATCGTTTCATGCTCTACTTTTTTGCTCTACTTTTTTGTACTCTTTTTTTTTGTGTGTGTGTGTTTTTAATACTTAATGAGCCTAAACCTTTTAAGTAATGAACTGTAACTGTGTATTTGTTTGTGTCCAATTGACGACCTCATCCTGGTCCTCCTGCTCTTGTTCTGTATCTGGGGTTCTTTGTTTAATTTAAAATGTTAAAATAAAAGATTAATAGGTGCTGTGGAAAAAAAAGAAAAGAAACGAGAACAGTTCCTCCCTCATGACAAGTGTCTCTTTTGACATGCAGCATCAGGGTGGACATGCCGGCAAGCTGACATGTGAGTGGTGCCCCCCCCCTCCTCCAGCGTCTGTGAGTCTATCAGGAGGGAAAAGAAAGGAACATCAGCAGGCTGGGGGG
>NTHP01000775.1:71567-87181 GCA_003416845.1 Oplegnathus fasciatus
GAGGAAGAAGATATTCCTTGTTTTTGAAAAGCGCTACAGTATATAAATATTATTGTACTTACTCTTATTATATCAGGCTTTGGGTACATGCAGACAGAATACTTGTTAGTAGGATGAATTCATTGTTGGTTTTGGTCTCTAAACCTAAAATTAAGGTTGACCTAGAGCCCAGACAGTTTTAAGAGAAGTGGACAATTTATTTTTTCCTGAAGTTTAATGTGACTCGTTTCTGTCTCGTCATTCTCCATGAATAAAGCAACATTACTCTACTAACAAACATGCAGGGCAGTAGGCTATCTGAGGAAGAGGAGAGGGAGAAAGGAGTTGCTCTGCTTTGGAGGGTAAATTGCTGTAATTTTTTGGTAAAAATTGATTTTTCTGCCGAGTGTTCCAGCACCCCCTCAAGGAGAGGACAAACTGTACCGTGACCCTAAAGTAATGTGAGTTTGAGGGCCTTAACACCAATAAAATCATGTGTATTACCATTTTAACAGTGATATTTTCTCTCTGTACACACTGAATATCTAAATCAGTAATGATGTGTAAAGAGAAGCATCTGTCTTTCGGTTTCTCTCCCTCCTCACACATGACCTGCTTGTCTTTGCCCAGGCTGGCGAGGCCGTCGAGCACTGGCATCACAGCTCCTGTGCAGATTTCAGACACATCCATAGCTGGGCCAGACCGACGGCAGCGACACATGCAAGAATGATTTCTTCTCCCTCATTTACAAAAACAAATAAGTCATTCGTCTTTTTCCCTCACCATCAATGCTGCTACGCAATCGATAACATCAGTGCACCTAATTACTGTTTGAAGAGCGTGGTTCGGCGTCTGATTGAGCTGTACAACATTTTCATTTCAGCAGAATTTGTTCTCCTGCTCTAATGCGGGCTGGTAACCTACTTCAGTGCATCATTAGCTCCCACTTCAAGCTTTAAGCCCTGAGCAGTGCTGAGGAGAGAGAGAGTGAGAGGGAGTGCAAACCTATGTATCTCTGAGCCTCACAATAAAGGAGGAAAGTTTCCTCCACAGCACTAGCTTGGGCCAGCAGCCAGAGCTTCAAATTCTGCAGGGAGCTGTGAAAGCTACACAGCAGCTATGTTTTCCATGCAAGCTGGTATAGAGGGGTGAAGGAACATGAAGTGGTTATGAAGGCTTAAAAGCTTACTGTGGCATTGGGACCACAAGTCTTAATCATTTCTTTTTGTGGTAATTGCCCACAAACAGTGAGCCACTCATCAGTTATGGACACATTTGGACCAAATACTGCAGTGCTGCAAAAGCAGCTGATGTAATCTACAAAGTCTTTGACAGAAATGAGTAAGCAAGTAAAAAGATTAATTATAAAAGTGGACGAATTACAGCCTTTGGTTCACCAAATTGCACTTCACATATCTGCAGCTCAATTTTGTAGAGAAGTTACAAGAAAAACTTCGACTTATGTTTTTCTCTGATATGTATTTACAATTTTGAAGTCAAATTCTTAAAGGAACAGTTCGACATTCTCTGGGTAATACACGTATTTGCTTTCTGATAGAGAGTTAGATGAGAAGATTGATACCCCTCTCATATCTGTTGGTTAAACTTGAAGCTGTAGAAGCAGTAGTTGGTTAGCTTAGCTTAGCACAAAGAGTGGAAACGGCTTGCATGGCTCTGTCCAAAGCTAACAAATTTCACCTACAAGCACCTCTTAAGTTTTTCACTTAATACATCTTGTTAGTGTAAACCTCTGTTTCATGGGGGATTATGTACTGGATTATTTCTCTGAGCAGTAGTATACAAGAGTCTCTGCTGGTAGCCTTGTTTTTACACTTTGGTTTTTATATCAGTTACACAAACGAGATATAGCCTGTTAATTAGTCATGTTTGGAGGTTGTAGGTGGATTTTGTTACCTTCAGACAGAGTCAGGCTAACCGTCTCTCCCTGTTTCAAATCTTTGTGCTAAACTAAGCTAACCATCTCCTGTAGCCTCATATTTAACAAAAATGAAAAGTTGTATTGATCTTTTTATCAAACTCTCTGCCAGAAAGTGATTAAGCTTATTTCACAAAAAGTCCTTTGATATCTTGATAAGGCAAAGCTACTGTAATTCAGAGTTCAGTTAAAGGCTAATTCCAATTTTTTTATTTTATTTTCATAATTTTTTCAATTTAACTTACAACTTCACAACGCACAATTTGGGAAATAATTTTACACTTCACCTTCGTTTTCTTTTCCAAATAATTTGGCTTACCTGGAGGTTTGTGGACAACAATCTTTCTTTACCCTGTGTGACTTCTTTTTATTGGTGTCACCGTGTTCCCAGATCAATTAACTTGGTTCGTACGATGTTATTAGAAAATAAGACCCAAGTTGTAATAAACCAGAATTATCCTGGGCCTCCAATCATTTCAAAGACAGGACTATTTCCTTTGTACATTACAGGTATGTGATTGAGAACAAATGGCCTCTGTGCTTGGATTATAAGCAGCCTGTCACATCTCTGCTGACTGATGGTCTGGTATGGGTAACTGGGGGAGGAAATATCCTCTGGAGTACATTAAGATAGTTTATTGCCTCATTATGAATCCAAGAACGAGAACACACTGATTGAGACAAACAAGCATCAGTACTCAAATGGACATGCAAACACTCTGTAGAGCCTCCATCCATCCTGTTACCGATGGGATGCAGTGACACGCACACGTAGCAACTCAGTTTAATCATATTGTCATTTTCATATATTTCAGTGTTCATATTTTAAGAGTATTTAATTAATCTTTTAAATGTAAAAAAAACTCTGGTGCAATCAACTTTCTATCAAGTAACATGAACATATGGCCTGGAAATTAATACATGATTTAATGCTACTCTGCTTAGGGCCTCAACAAAACAAAGCAAAAGCACAATAAAGACAAAACAAATAACTTCAGGCTGGAAAGACAGTTGCTAAAAACTTCCCAATAGCCAAATGGATGCCTCCACCCTTTACACTTTACCAATGCTCTTCAGATGAAATTAAATTAATCAAAGTCTGCAACATATTGTAAGATTAAATATGAGAAAAACACAAAAACATTATCTGGTCTGTCTGGGCAATAACGGGCATCAAAGCAACCCAGCAGTCTGAGGGTTCGGTCATACCAGCAAATGAGCTTGATGGAGTGTTTTTGCCTCTTTCAGCTCGCTGTTTTGGTTTTCCGTCCTGCAACTTCACTGTTTTTGGTTCAGTCTCACGGCTCTCATAGCATTTATAACCACAGCAGGCAGCTGTTTTCAGTGTAAAACCTCTAAACTACACTACCTGCCCAACGGGTGGAGCATTTAGCAGCTAAGGAGAAAGATATTTCCCTCAAGAGTTAGTCTGACCCAACCGGAGTTAAAAGAGAGTCAGTACTTGACTTCCACTCATTGGGTGCCCAGACACACGACTCCACTTCACCATATCAACTTAAAAGGTGATATTATGCCAGTGTTCACAACCTGTTTCTGCTGCTCCAAAAAGGCCAAAAAAGCAGGTATGACTGCAAAATTTATGTCTGAAATCAACAAATTTCAAGGGAATCACTGCAATCAGTGGATTCAATTTGTGAACTGTTAACCAATTGCAAACTGTCTTGATTGTGCTGATTTTTGAGGGAATAAAAAGAACCAGAGAGAACCAGAATAGATGAAGCTATTATGTTAGCTGTGTCACGTGACCCGCAAGTAATCAATATAAGTGTGTTTCAAACACTAATGTCATATTTCCATCATGTTTTCAACATTGTTTTCAGTCGTTTGAGGTTTGATTGTCACTACTTTTAATTACATCATCTCATTGTGCCATCTTCTCCTGCCATCGATTAATACCACCCGACTGGAGAATTAGCGCCACCCACTGTTTATCTCGATGTATCAACTCCCAGTGTTTGCATAACAGTAGTGGATTGAAATGTGCGTTAATTCGCGTTTTCTTTTGCCGATTTTATGGAAATTAGTTTAAAATTTTTGATAAACTTGGATGAAAAATTCACAGTGCCACTTTCACGCTAAGGTGGTTACTGTGCCATTTAACCGTCATCTCATGATTTTATATCTGGTCAAGTACCTTTGTCATATTCTCCTTCATTATCTCCTCAATTATAAAGGTGAAAATGCAATTAAAAAAGCACAAAAAAAGTCTTTCTGGGTATTACTGGTTTGTTGGAAAGTGTGTACGAGAGGGTTGTGAAGCCAAAACTTCACACACTCAGTTCAGGAGATTGCTCAATTCTGCTCCTCTATTGTGGTGGTAATGGGAAACATATCACAAGGTTTAATCAGAAGAAGCTGAACTGGTGAGATAGAGAGGGAGAGTTGATGGGGAATAACTGAGAGAGAGAAAGGAAGAATCAGCGACAATTCAGAGTTATTGAGGAAGACGGATGAAGAAAAAAAAAGCTAGAAAACAAGATGGAACGAAAATAAAATACAGAAATAAAGGAACTAATCGATGATGAAAGACGGAGGGTAAGTTTACCTGAAGGAGAGCGGTGGCAAGAGGTGTCATGGGCAAAGCCCCTCATTATTTTCCAGTCCACCAGGCAGCTGATTTCTGTTTTAGCCACAGGGCTCAGTAGTTCAGCACCACCCCAGTGTTTCCTGTCCCTCAGAGTGAAGCTTCAACATATGGCACAGTCTTAAATAATCACATCGCACTGGGCTTTATGATGGATGTAGCCCACGTTAATGCAGAGCTGTGACCTTATCCAACTTTGAATAAATGCAGACTTGTCTCCAAAATGTACAGGTCAAACCTTAGTGACTGCCTGAAATGCATCATTAAATGTCTAAAATTCGGCTAAAAAAATGACTTGAAAAGATCTTGAAAAACAACATAATTAGTAAACGATTTGTATTAAGTTTGTAAAAACAAAGTTGTATAAATCATTTTGTGTAGTGCCAGTATTTTATCTAAGGTGACACACAATTTTGGATTGAAACATTTGGAAATTCAACAGTCCTATGCTGGAGTGGTGCTGTGAGCTACATGCTAACGTCAAAATGAAAATGTTAACATGCTGATGATTAGCAGGTATAATGTTTACCATCTCACCAGCGTGTTAGCATGCTAACGTTTGCTACTTAGCACTAAACACAAAGCGCAGCAGAGGCTGACAGGAATGTCATTAGTTTTGCAGATATTTGGTCATAAACCAAAGTATTGGACAAACTGATTTTTTTAACCTGATGATGGCGCTTGAGAAAAAGTCCGAGGATCACCAAAGTAATTCTAAGGTGGATGTGAATGTGAATTCCCGTAGTAGATGTTGACGTATTTCACACCTTGACCTGCAGGTAGTGCTACAGAAAAAGTCAAGGGATCCCCGAAGCCATTGGGCTTCATCCTCTTTGCACCATGAATGTCTGTACAAGATTTCATGGTAATCCATCCAGTGGTTGTTGAAGTATTTTACTCAAAACCACAAATGTCAACCTGCCAGTGGCACTAGAGGAAAAGTCAGAGGATTATCAGAGTCATTAGGGTTCATCCTCTTGGGACCATGAATGTCTGAACAAGATTTCATGGCAATCCATCAAATAGTTGTTGAGATATTTCAGTTTGGACCAAAGTGGTGCACCGACCGACCATAGAGACATGCTGCTAGCATGAGTGCAAACATACACTACAATAAATAAATATCTAATCAAGGTATTCTTCAGGTGATTACTCTTTTTTCTCGTAAACCCCCCCCACGATTATTTGCTGTACTTGGATGAAAATAAACCACTTTAAACGAAGAGATAAGGGAAGGAAAGAGGGACAGAAGGCGAGAAGGATGGCAGAGAAATGAAGGAAAGATGTGATGGAAGCATAACGGCCGCGATGATGCTGCGGCAAAACAAGTGCTGAGTCTGGGACAATGTGTGAGATACACAGTATATATGTGTGTGTGTGTGCAGAATGGGCACCAGGGAGAAAATGAGGGATTTCTCAGGCTCATTCCAAATGTATTTACAGCACCAGCACAGATACCAGACGCAAAAGGGGAAATGGGAAAGCAGGAGAATGAGTGGAGGAAATGAGGGATACAGGAATGGCGGGGGGAGGAATGGCAGTCATTTTGTAGCAGGAAACGATGGCGCGATAACAGAGAAAAAGGGAGGAGAGGGAAAAAAAATACACTTGGCCACCTAAAACTCTTTTTTGGAAGTCACAGCTCCTGATGCTCGAGTGAGTTCCTGTTTATACAGCTGATTGCTTTTACTGTAATTGGGCGGTGCTGCAGATATTTCCCAGCAACTGATTGAATTTCAGAATGCATTCTTGCACAGAACAAGGAGTTCCCATCTCTTACAATGTAGTTGTGCTGGAAAGGGACCTCTTCATGGTCAGTGTGGACAGGAAAAATGAATACAGCAAGAAATAACTCTTTTAAATGTACATAAAGGTTAGTTTTCTTTAAGACAGACTTGAAACTGTGAATCAATCCTTTAAGTTTTAATAGCGCAGCCTTATTTAGTAAATCACTTGTTTGAACCTAATAAGACCTTAGAAAAGACATAATGCTCAAACTTAATGATGGATTTATGAATAGCTGGTGCAACACAAACCAGGAGAGGACGGAGAGCTTTAGGAAAGAGAGGAGATGACGGGTCAGGAGTGGGGAGGCGAGAAGAAGAGAGAGCAGTACTGGGTGGAGGTGAAAGAGTGTAGATAAAGGTGGCAGTGAGACACAGTCTGGAGATACAGATTAAACTGCACCGGAGCTTAATAGAGCCAAGATAAGGAGCAAGTGAGAGTGGGCAGGCAGAACATTTAGACAATCGGAGAACAAGGGAGTGAGAGAAAGAGAGTGTAGCTCGAGGGTAAGAAAGAAGAGAGTCTCATTGAGAGAGAAAGAGAATAAAAGAGCGGGAGCTTGTGGAAAGTGGAAGGCATGATTAAAAAGGCTGTTCCTGGATCTGTACGAGCATTAATAAAACAGCTAATGCACGTCTGTGGGACTCGCTTAGCTCGCGGTCACATGGCCGCAGCATGGATACTATCTGCCCTTAATAACACACAGCTTTTCATTTCAGAATTCATTCCCGTCATCTCGGCAGACGGACGTGGCCTCTCTCTCCCTCCCTCATGCATTATAAATACCCCATTACAACTTGTTGACTTGCACTCTGGGGCCCTGTGGCATGTTGACGGACCACTCTGCAGACAAAACTAATCAACGACATCATCATTAGGCACACCAATGGATGGGCAGCCCGCACTGATTGGGTTATTTCGCCACATCATGTGGCCCCAGGCCTCCGTCTGAACCCTGTCTGATGGCTCACCATCTATTGCAACCAAACTCAACTGGGTTAAGCTAATAGCCTAATCTAATGCTGTTGAAGTCACGCACTGATACCCCGAGGGTGGCTACGTCTTATTCTCCTCGTCTCCTGATAACATAACAATTAGTCTTCCAGCCTGCGCTGTAGCCGGAGTGTACCAGGAAGTGGCGGGCCCAGGCAGGCCTCTGATTGGAGGCCTCTGGAGAGGAGGTGAATGCCAGCTGGCAGCGAGCGCAGGCCAGACAGCCAGGCTCAGCCGCACAGATCTGAGGGACAATACAATGCTGGCACACACAGTCTGCTCGCTCTCATTTGGGATGTGTGTCTGTGTATGACAGCATGTGCATGTGTGTGTGTGTGTGTGTGTGTGTGCTATTTTAGACTTGAAAGTAGCTTACTTTAAGCAGATCCTTGTGAAAATCTTGGCCGTTGTTCAGTCCTTCCAGGTTGCCAATGAACTGTGTGCACGACATCCTCTTGCCGATGTTCTGAAAAAAGAGAAATATAAATGTACTTTTATTTCATATTAATACTTACACATTCCTCATACGCTTTATTTAACACCAACTGCCTCCTTCATGTGGTCTATTTCAATTAACTCAGTGATTTTTTATTTAATTTTTAATTAATTTTAAAGCAAGCACCTTTCTCTCTCAAAAGTTCTTATGTGCTGTCTACGAAGAGCTAAAACAGAATGAAGCCTCTTTTCCTCTTGAATTAAATGAATGATAAATGAATGAGAAGTTAACCCCAATCATAGTCTCTCTTTTATAATCAAACTCCATTATAAGTTAACGCGTTCCCAAATGTGATCACAACACAGCAATTTGGAGGTCAAATAATACTAGAATTACCGCCCTGTGGTTGTACGCCTCCGCCAACCAGTCAAGTTGCAGTTTACATCCAGTCCAGACTCATATAATATATGTAGTGAAGACTCTGAAGGAATTTAATAAAAGGTATTAAGTGTATTTTTTTGGCGAAGTGGAAGTTATCACTATATTGACATGTATGATGTGTGTGGAGTTTGCATGTTCTCCCTGTGTCTGTGTGGGTTTTCTCCGGGTACTCCAACTTCCTCCCACAACCCAAAGACATGCAGGTCAGGTTAATTGGTGACTTTAAATTGCCCGTAGGTGTGAATGTGAGTGTGAGTGGTTGTCTGCCTCTGTATGTCGGCCCTGTGATTGACTGGCGACCTGTCCAGGGTGTACCCAGCCTTTCGCCCAATGCCAGCTGCGATTGGCTCCAGCACCCCCTCTAAAAGGATAAGCGGTATAGATAATGGATGGATGATTCCAGTGAATAATTCCCAGTGAGAAACCTGCTGTCTTCACTTAGAGACAATTTTTGGAGAGAAGTCCAGAGGACTGATAGAGAGCTTCGTCACATGGTGCAACGACAATCACCTGAAGCTCAATATCAGCAAAACCAATGAGCTCGTGGTGGACTACCAGAGGAGCAGGAGGCCTCCTGTCCTGGTTGTCATCCAGGGAGAGGAAGTGAAGACGGTGGACTCACACAAGTACAAATCAATAAAAAAAATTCCAGGACATTATGATGTCACAGTGAAGTTGACCTTTGACCTTTTAGGTAAAAAATGTCATCACTTCATCATTTTATCCTGTTGGACATTTGTGTGAAATTCTGTCATAATTAACGTACGAATTCTTGAGTTATGGCTGAAAACGTGTTTTGTGAGGTCACAGTGACCTTTGACCTTTGACCACCAAAATCTAATCAGTTCATCCCTGAGTCCAAGTGGACGCTTGTGCCAAATTTGAAGAAATTCCCTCAAGGCGTTCCTGAGATATCGACAGACAACTCGAATACATAATGCCTCCGGCCGTGGCTGTCGCCGGCGCGGAGGCATAAAAACAATCATGATGATGATTCATTTAAAATTTGTCAATAATGTTCCAGCAGTTGTTGGTGTAATAATGGTGACAGTGATGATCATGACGATCCTGATTACTGCTGAAATGATTAGTCGATAGGCATCGATAGCACCGATTATTGAAACTATCAGAATACCGAAAGCAGATTCTCAGATTCTTGATCAGATAGTTCCTGATTTAAATCATCTTTTACCCAGAATCTTTTACAGCTGCTTGTGTTTAGACAACATTTAATATTTAAGAAGTTTGGCTTCATTTGTTAGATGAAAAAAAAAATACAGCTGTGAAGAAAAACATTTTCTCAAAGAAAGGTATCGAATAAAGTACTGGTATCGTATCGGCAATTTTCAAATGATACACAGTCCAATTAGTCCATTAATCAACTACAATTACAGCTGCAACAATTCTGATAATCAAGTAATTTTATACATTTGTAAACAAACATGCTTAACAGCTGCTTTCCTCTGTTTTTACATTATTTTAAATTGAACTTTGAATTGACAAAACAAGCTATTTGAAGGCGTCATATTGAGCTCAGGGACATTACAGTATGATGGGCATTTTTCACAATTTTCTGTCATTTTAGAAATGATTACTGGATTAATAAATACATTTAAAAAGTCAGCCTGTATCAATCAGTCCCCTCTCTCACTGTGATAATCACAATGAGGACGGTAATGATGATGATCAGTCACAGCAAAGATCAAACTTACAGTATATCTGTTGATATTTGTTGAAACTTTCCAGATTTCCTCTTCCCTAAAGGAGCTGATCCCCTATCCAGTCACCTCTGTAGCCACTTTAATTAATCATTCATCCGCAGAGCTGTACTATCGCTGAGGAGAGCCGCCAATGGCCCAGATTTGCAACGGGAGGCTCTGACTATAAAAGTAGCAGATTAATGATGGTGAAAGAAGCTCAGCAGGCGGACCTGCAGACCCAGATCAGCTGGTGATCAGGCTGAGTCTTATATTCCCAAAACTCCAGAGTTAATCAAGAGGGCCTTTGAGGAGAGTGCGGATCTTAAAACTGAATCTTTTATTTGTTTGGCTGAGTGAGCCGGTCTGCACACTTACTGTACAGTAGGCTCTCTTTTTACACATAGATGTACACATCCACACACATGTATGCTCACTTATTTATTAGTTATTACTCACCTGACCGTGTAGATCGGTGTTCAGCAGCATAAGGGCACAGGTGAGAGTGTGAACTGCATCTAAAGGATGAAAACAGCGAGTTAGCTCGATTGGCAAAATCAGAAATCCTCACTTATAAATAAAACTTAAATGCAACCTATGTCAACAGATGTTATTCTCCACTGGTATTATGGCATTCCTTTTAATTAAATAAGCTAAAACAGATAAAACATGTTAGGCTTGTTTTGTATTTAAAGTGAACAGCGCTGTTTTCATAGTGTTTTCAATTTTTTTTTAATTTGTATAATTTTTCAGTTTGTTTCGGACACATCTGCCGGTTTTGTAGCATTTTCATGCCACGTTGGGACGCCTTGAAACTGCAAACCAGTATAATCGATGTATGTCAGTCACTGTCCTTGAACAACATCCACCGTTGTCTGTACAATATTAATGATGCACACTGTGTTCAAACACCAATTTCTCAAATTACACGTTGTTTTCACATTGTTATTATAAAATATCAATTATAGTCGCTTTAAGGGTGGCTTAGTGTATTCAATATTCAGGAACAGATATATATTTTTTCACAATTTTTTCATCGCTGGTACTGAGAAACACTCACCCTCTGATGGTATGACTCTTGGGTTGCAGTCCAAGTAACGCTTAGAAAAGTGTGACAGCACCCTCTCCCTCTCCTGAGTCTCCCCCATCAGGGCAAACTGCCTGAGGAAAGTCCTGCAGCCACAAACACAAGGACGGTCAACGGTCATCTATTTTTATATAATCAAATGTAATTAGTTGCCAGAGATAGAAAGTACATTTAATCAATGCTGTACTTAAGTACAATTTTGAGGTACTTGTACTTTACTTGAGTGTTTCCATTTTATGCAACTTTATACTTGCACTTCACTACATGTCAGAGGGAAATATCATACTTTTTACTACATTATGTTCATGTGACAGCTTGCAACTTATAAAATATGATGCATTCTTACAGAATAAACTACCAAAAAATATATAAACTAGTTGAAATTAGCTCGACCTGCAACATTAAAATGCTGCTTAATATTAATGCATCAGTAAAAATAATCCAATGATAATATATGTAATGCTGTAATATAAATACGTGACAGGAGTCTGCATAATCAGTACTTTTACTTTTGATACTTTGAGTAAATTTTGCTGATCATATGTCTGTACTTATACTTAAGTACATTTTTGAATGCAGGACTGTAGTGAAGTATTTTTACATTATACTATTACTGTTTTTACTTGGCTCTAAGTGCTTCTTCCTTGACTGTTATTAACTGCTTATTAAGATTTTCTGAGGAAAAAAGCAGATCTAAAAACACATGGTGGTGGTCGTTGCTAGGCTAGTTAATGTGTTAGTGTGAGTAAAAACTAAGTAGGATGCATGCTCAGTATAACTAATATCTGAATAAATAAATTAAAAGTGAAACCAAAGGATTTCAGTATGAACCTCTGTTAAACAATATACACTGATTGCATATGATTACTCACTGTAGATACTGTACAAACTGTCTTTTCACTCTAAATGCAAGGCCAAAGCTGCCCTCTAGAGGGCAGTGTTTAACAGTGGAGAGCACAGTAACAAAGATGAAATCAAAACATCTGCAGCTTTTCATCTAATTGAGGTCAAATCAAAGACATCATCACAGAGATAGGACTAAAAATCATGTCTAACCACAGCCACAATTTTAAAAAGTAAACATCAATTCTTTAATCATAAGAATATATAGTTTCTTTGGAAAATGCAACAACTTCTAGACAATGGTTGGTTATTTGCTGGACATACATTTAAAATCGAGCAATAATTTAACATTTTTGTATGTGACAAACAAACTGGCAGGGATATTTTACGGCCTTATCTTCATTTCACATAAGAAATATATTGAATATACTGTGTATTGTAATAACATGTAATAAAAACATGATCTGTTGAATTTATTGTACTGTGTGTTCTCACCGCAATGCTTGGTCAAGAGCGAGGCCTGTGAAGTTGAAGAAACTCAGATACTCTTCTGCTACCATACGGCTGAAGTCATTACTGTAGACAGACAGACAGACATAAAATAACATATAAGGAGGAATATAGAAATAGAAAAAGAACATAGGAAGAAGAGACAAAAAGCAAAAAAACTCCAGTGACCATAAAATGCACAAAACGTCAATCAAACGCTCAAATGCCAGCTTTCTCAGCTTAGTGAATGGCCTCGGTCTGGGCTGTCAGTCAGTCTGTGTGCACTGGCACAGTCAGCTGGAGATGCAGACCGGAGGCCAAAAAAAGAAAAAAGGAGGAGATTCACAGGGTGCATCTGTCAGAAAGCGGAGGAAACCCTTTAATCCCAAATTCTTTCTCATCAGCACGAGCAAGCAGCTGACAGACTGACGGGCTGATGGAGCCGCACGACACTGGAGGAATGCAGATCTACTAAAACACAGCACTTTGTAAGCAGAATTTAAAGTGGCATACAGTAAATGTACAGGAAACTGAATGTGCAGTAGTAGATTAGCATTCATTAAATAAACATAAGATGCAGTAGAAAGGAGCTTTTTCCAATAGCATGCAAACTACAGTTTTAACATGTTGGATATGAGGAGTGCTATAGCTTCATGCTGTTTATAAGAGCAGTATATTACTATTCATAATTTCATAATTGATGGCATATGTTACGGAGCCCGAGAGTGGCCATAGAGAGAAAAAGAAATATTTAGACGCCACATTTTACTACACTGAGCGCTTGAAATGCTATTGCGATGCGACATACAATTTGTTCGCACGTTTTGATTAATTCGTTCGCACGTTTTGATTAATTTGTGCGCATGAGATAAGTGTATACGCAGAGAGCCAGCACAACAGACCAGCCTTTCTCCCCGAAGCATGAAGCGCACTGCACCTGCTCCGTAGCATCCTCAAAGTTAGCATATTTCTGATGATATAATCCACAAGTTCTCAATATCCTTGTTAAATGCCTTTTACTAAGTGTTGTCAGCATGTCTTGATAACTCATCCCCAAGCTAAAGTAAAACTTAATTAAAGAGTCTCTATTCATAGCTATCACCGAGGACAAGCGCCTTAAGCAGGTGCCGGCTGGAATGAATGACTTGGCCTTGTGCACTACCAGAATTATTTAATTATTTAATTTGTGTGAATGAATTAATCAAAACATGCAAACAAATTAATCAAAACGTGCAAACGAATGAATCAAAACATGCAAATGAATGAATGAAAACGTGCAAATGAATTAATCAAAACGTGTGAACGAATGAAGCAAAACGTGCGAACGAATGAATCAAAACGTGTGAATGAAGCAAAACATGCAAACGAATGAAGCAAAACGTGCGAACGAATGAAGCAAAACGTGTGAACGAATGAATCAAAACGTGTGAACGAATGAAGCAAAACGTGCGAACGAATGAATCAAAACGTGTGAACGAATGAAGCAAAACGTGTGAACGAATGAATCAAAACGTGCGAACGAATGAAGCAAAACATGCTAACGAATGAAGCAAAACGTGCGAACGAATGAATCAAAACGTGCGAACAAATGAATCAAAACGTGTGAACGAATGAAGCAAAACGTGTGAACGAATGAATCAAAACGTGTGAACGAATGAATCAAAACGTGCGAACGAATGAATCAAAACGTGTGAACGAATGAAGCAAAACGTGCGAACGAATGAATCAAAACGTGTGAACGAATGAATCAAAACGTGTGAACGAATGAAGCAAAACGTGCAAACGAATGAAGCAAAACGTGCAAACAAATTAATCAAAACGTGTGAACGAATGAATCAAAACGTGTGAACGAATGAAGCAAAACGTGCGTACGAATGAATCAAAACGTGCAAACGAATTAATCAAAACGTGTGAATGAATGAATCAAAACATGTGAACGAATGAAGCAAAACGTGCGAATGAATGAATCAAAACGTGCAAACGAATGAAGCAAAACGTGTGAATGAATGAATCAAAACATGTGAACGAATGAAGCAAAACGTGCGAATGAATGAATCAAAATGTGTGAACGAATTAATCAAAATGTGCGAACGAATGAAGCAAAACGTGCAAATGAATTACTCAAAACGTGCGAACAAATTAATCAAAATGTGTGAACGAATGAATCAAAACGTGTGAACGAATGAAGCAAAACGTGCAAACGAATTACTCAAAACGTGCAAACAAATTGTATCTCGTGCGCAGGCAATAGCATTTTGAACGCTCAATGTAGTAAAACGTGGCCTCGAAATAAATTTTTCTTCTCTCTATGGCCACTCTGGGGTTCTGTAGTAGGTGGTAGTAGTAGTAAAGGTTACACGTAGTCGTGATTGTAGAACTATTATTGATAAACAATGATAAAATTCTGAAGAAATGTGTTTGCTGCTTGTTGGGTACACATTAGCTATCAATTAGCATTCTCACATTGGTAGCTAATGTGTTTTGCTACCTGCTGAGACATTGCTAATAGTTTGTTGTGTAGCAGATGGATACTAAATGGTTGCTAAGGAGTTACAAGTGGTTGGTTGCCAAGTCGTTGCAATGGTGTTAGCAGTGGTTGCTAATATGTTTACAGGTGGTTCCTATGGCTTTCAGGGTGATTGCTGGCTAGTTGCTAAGTTGTTCAAAGTGGTTGCTATGTGGAAGCTAGTTCGCTGTACAAAGTGGTAAATATGGATTTCAGTGTAGTCGCTAAGGAGTTACAAGTGTCTCCTATGAAGTAGGCCTAGGTATTTGGTTGATAAGTTGTTGCGAGGTTGTTAGCAGCGGTTGCTAATATGTTTACAGGTGGTTGCTATGGCTTTCATGGCGATTGCTAGGGCCTAAGAAGGTGATTGCTGACTGGTTGCTAAGTTGTTCAAAGTGGTTGCTATGCGGTAGCTAGTTGTTTGCTGTTATAAAGTGGCAACTATGGTTTTCAGTGTAGTTGCTAAGGAGTTCCTGTGTTGCTATCGTGTTCAGTGTGGTTGCTAGGGTAATTGCAGTGGTGCATTCCCGAATGTTTGCTGAGATGTTGCTTTGGCTTTTTGGACAGTTGCTAAGGCTTTTCTAAGTGGTTGCTAGGGTGTTGTGGACGGTCTTGGCTAGCCGGCCTAGCTAGCAACAGCTAACTGGTGCTACTCTATTTAGGGTGATTGCCTGAGTGTTGATAGGTGGTTGCTAGGGTGTTTGGGATGGTACCCATGAGAGGATGCAACAGAAAATATGTAGGATTACAACATGTGTGCTTGAACGCTACACAACAAGCACTCTTCTGACAGCCTCACTTTTGAGATTTTCAGACA
>NTHP01000775.1:97133-107740 GCA_003416845.1 Oplegnathus fasciatus
CTCTGAAATGTTTACCTCGTATCGCAGAATCAGCAGATTCGGGCATTTTTCTCAGTTTCGTCATATCACAAAAAACGACGAAGATATTAAAATACATGCAACGCCTGCCACAACCCATCTTGCATATTTTTATGCAAGATGCGTAAATATGATTTTTTTAATCAACTTTATATGATCGTATCTCCGTTTTTACTTGGTCTATCAACATGAAGCAACAACTGGAGAGAGTTTCAAGCCAGCACTTTCGATAGACTTTGACGGCAATGCTCTACGTGACTTCGTTTTTATGCTGCGACGGCGCGAACCCGTCATGTGATTTGATCGTGCCGGCGTGATCGGCGACCTCGAAGGGTTAAAGTTTGATGTGTAAATAAGGAACTGTTGTTAACACATTCACCATAACAACTTGCTTGTTGCACTGCCCCCAAGTGGCCCTAAAAATCAATGAATTACTGTTCAGCAGTTTGGTTACTATTATAACTGTCATGTACGAATGTTTCACACAGACGCAGTAACTTTTACTATTGGACGCGCCGTTAACTCACCTTGGTAAGGAGAAAGAAAGGTTGCTGTACCAGCTGCTCCCCAGCTGTGTGCACTCTCGTCCTCTGGGTGGCGTGTCGTCTGAACCGCTGCTCAGCCTCTCGCTGGAGGGGGCTCGGGTGGCGTCCGAGTCCCCGGTCACGGTAAAGATAGAATCAGAGAGACTGGGCCTCTCATCGTGTGCCAGCGGGGCGAAGCTGAGCTGGACGATCTGCCTGGCGCTCTGGCAAACCGGAGCATGGATGGCAGGGGTTAGTGTGGGCAGGTCAAAGGTCAGGACCGTTTGGGTGCTCGAGGTCAGCAGCTCCTCGCTGTCCAGGCTGTTGTACGATGTCCCTTTGGCTCGGTGAGACTCCATGATGCTCTCAAAGTGGCGGCTGAAGGTGTCTTCTGCAGCACAGCGAGGACCAGAGACCAAGATGGGGGATTTCAGGGCTGGGTGGTGGTTGTCAAAAAAAGTTTCCATTGGTCTGGACAGAGAGGGGGGTTTTAGAAACACTGCAACAACACAGCTGTGTTTATAAAGAAAAGCTTAAATGTGTGTTAACCAAGGAAACATCTAGAAAAAGGGACTCTAACAGTATTTTTATTAAGTCTGTGTATTCCAGGATGTGATGTGCTCTAGTGTGAGAGAGTTGTGACTAATTCATGCTGAAATGCCACCAAACCTGTTTACGATCTACTTGAAAATTAGGTTACGAGTGAGATCCAAATTCAGATCAAAATATAGGTCAGGGGAAAATCCTGCTTCACCAGAGTGTTTGTGAACTTGTGTGTGTTTGCAGGTTTGTGTGTGACTGTGAGTGTTTCATGTTCACCTCTTCAGAAGGTGGCCAAACACCTCTGGCTCCTCCTGAGCTGCGTACTGCTGCTTCCTGTTGTCTCCTTGCATCCTCACACTGGCCCAGCTCACCATCTCTTCCTCTTCCTCCTCCTCCTCATCTTCCTCTTCCTCCTCCTCCCTTCCCCCTCTTCTCTCCTCCACCTCCTCCCCATCTGTCCTCCCATAAGCCAGACCCCCCAGCGGGCTGCTGCCTGTCCCTGAAGTGCCCTGCACGCTGCGGTTACTCCCAAACGCAGAGTCGGCGTCATCCTGCTCAGCCAGCAGCACCTCGTCTATGTCGGTCTCACGGTAGCAGCGTAGTGGAACGGCGTCCAGATCAGTTTCTGAATACTTTAGCGTGCGGCGAATGATGCCGGTTTTGGGCGAAGTCCCGATAACAGCGGGAGGAGGGGTCACCAGTTCTACCTCCACATGCTGCACCTCGTGATTGGCAGAAAGCAGAGGCAGGGAGGAAGGGGGAGTCGGGGTGGGAGACTCACTGGAGTTACCACTGGGAGGAGCTGTGGAGGTTTCCAGAGAATCTGCAGAGAGAGTTAAACATCAACCTCAAGGATGTTCTGAAATGTGATTGGTATTCCTACGCTATATTTGCTATTCACCTGTTGTAACTGCACAGAAAACATATTTAGATCATTTGCTTGATCTAATTTGTCCAGAACCACAATTAACAGATACTGCTGAGCATCAAACCTCAGTACTGCACGTAATACATGAAAAAACTGTGAAGTACTGAAAGATGGCATTAAATGTCTGATTAGATTCATCATCTCGCTTACTTATTCTTTAATCAGACATTTACTGATTTTAGATTTTTTCTTGTAAACCTTTTTTATCTGTTGAGAGCAAATATTGTATTCTGTAAAACTTTTTTTTTGTTTTTTTTAATACCTTGTATTTATGGTAAGTTATAAGTCACATGACTAACTGATGGACTATACAAAGAAACCGGAAACAACCTCAGATACCACCCCGATGAAGGCAAGATAATTGAAAGAATTTGGGCAATAAAACATGATATATCGGAGATGAGTTGTGTTATGTATTTAATTTTGCTAGGTTTAAGGCTGGTGATATTCTATATTTTTTGGATGGTCAGCGAAACCCAAACAAACGTGTTTTGTATCTTTCTGACTCCTCTACCACATCTGTGGCCCAAAACCCCTTGAATCCAACTGAAGATGTCTTTAAAAACAGGTCACAAATATGGACTTTGATTTTTATATGAGGCAAATTAATTTCCTAAAACAGCTGGGCACTGTGGTTTGTAGAAAATGTTACTCAAACTGGAGGAAATAGTGCATTTGTTAGGGACTATTTTCAGCTGTGGATTAATCCACATTTGGTGCTCTAGTGAGTATTTGGGGCAGCAGGATGGTGTATGTGGGATTGAGTCAAAATAAACTACACAGTGTGTACAATGGAGCTCTATGGCACAGAGGAATAAGATATATCAGGCTTTCAGATGATGCCTAACTCTATTAAAGACACAGAATTACATATTACATCTGAATATGTTGCCCTAAATGACAGACAGTGACACTGACAAGCTTCTCTGTCTCCTTTAAATGCCACTGAAATATCCCCTTGTGAAGAATAAAAAAATCCTCCACTCTGGTATAACATGAAAGTGCACTAACAAGATGAAATTGAGGTGGACATGCGCTCACTTTTCTCCCCCCTGCTGGCAGCCTCCTCAGCAGGGGTCCCGAATAAAAACTCCCACTTGGCACGCGCAATCCTCTGACAATGGAGAGAGGGCACGGGCACTGCACAGCCACTGTCCGTCTGAAAGATGCACACAGAGACAAACTAGAGGCTGGCTCTGCAGTGCAGCAGTAAAAGAATAGTCCGACATTTAGGGAAATACGCTTGTTCACTTTCTTGTGGAGAGTTAGATGAGATGGATACCACTCTCATGTCTGTGTGTTTAGGTTAACAGTACATCTACCATCACCTTTAATTGCATCTTGTTTTTTTGTACGGGGAGATGCGTGCCAGGCTAGCTGTTTCCACCTGCTTCCAGTCTTTACGCTAAGCTAGGCTAACTGCCGCCTGGCTCCAGCTCCATACTTGCAGCACAGAGAGTTGTATCAATTTTCTCATCTAACTCTCGGCAAGAAAGTGAATGAACATATTTCTCTGAATGTTAAACTATTCCTTTAACTACAAAGCCTCTAAATGATCTAAAAATTATGCAGTTAAAAGTATCAAAACAAAAAGCTTTCTGGTTTCTAAAGTTCACCCAGTGCCCACCTGTATTCCTGAGGTGGCAGCCCCGGTCTCGTTGCTCTGGTGACTGGACTGACTGGACTCTGGGGACACACAGTCCCTGTCTCCCAAGCTGCCCGTCACCCCACTGGAGCTCCGCGAAGACGACCCTCCCATCGCTCCATTCTGCTCCGCCTCTGGAGGCTCTTCTACCCTCTGCAGGCGTGGCTGCGGCCCTGCCTCAAATTCCTCCATCTCATTGCCCCCTCCTTCCTCTTCACAACCCTCATCCTCCTCTGGAGAGTCCAGCACCACTGGTCCCAGAAGCAGGATCTCTCTCCTCCTCTGCTCAGCCCGTTTCTGCTGGGCTGTGGGACTGAGCGGCCGGCGACGGTGACCGGATTGACGATCAGGAGTTTGGTCATTGGTGGACTCAAGTCCAGGCTCAGGGCTTGGCCTTGGGCTGTTCTCCGCCTGATTCCCCCACTGCTGCCTGGATGTCCAGCTAACTGGTGCCTCCTCAACACTCTGATTGATAAAGAGCCTGCGAGCAAGCTCAGTGCAGTCCCCTCTCTCGAAGCAGCTCAGGTCTCCTCTCTTGTCCAGGTTCGGGGACCAGGAATCTCTGGTGTACTGTGGGAGCTGACGGCGATGCAGGGTGGGGGTATCCGGTGCTCGGAGCTCAGCTTGGAATAGCCTGGGGTCCCTCATGGGAGAGCTGAGCTCAGTGGGAGGATGAGAGGGACGGAGAACACGTGAAGGAATGGCAGGGGAACTCTGAGCTGCTGATAATATTGAGCTCTGATGCTGAGATTTCTGAATGCAGTCCTCCTGGTGTGTTTCATAATTATTATGGGAGTTTGTTTCAAGTGAATGTGACTGCAAGATAGAGTTTTCAGGCTGGTGAGAGTCTGTGTTGTCAGTTGCTGGCGTGTGTTGGTCGTTTAAAGGGATGTTCATCTTAAGCGTTTGCTTAGACTGTTGTGCATTTGAAGTTGAATTGTGAAATTCTCCAGAGTTTGAGCCGCTCGCAGGCTCACCTAAAGCATTGTGCAATGAGGACCTTCTCGCCTCTGTGAAAATAGAAGATACTTTGGTAGCCTCCTCTGCTATCCTGCGGGCAACTTCAGGGCTATGAGCTGGAGAGGAGGATTTACTGTCACTTAACTGGTTCAAGCCCTCAATTATATTATTGCCAAGTTGGAGGATTGCTCCCTGCGATGAAGTGCTCCTGTTACAGGCCCTGTGAACATGTCTTTTGGTGGCTGGACTGCCTGCCACAGCTCTGTCCTCTCCTGACCAGTGAAGAGGACTCTGGGACTCAACACGGGACTCGGGCTTCGAGTGAGGAGACTGCCTGGACTGGGAGGATAGCTGGTCTGACGCTGGGCTCCGAGGCAGCCCACAAACAGCCTGGCTCCTATCTGTGATGTGGTCTTTGGGGTTGATGGTGATGTTCTGACGCTGAACAGGAGACCCAGCCCAGGACTGACAGCGTGGCTGTTGGTTGTAGCGTGAGGATGAAGAGTGCTCAAGTGCATGGGCTAGCTTAATCCTCAATAACGGGGAGCCAAACTCCTCCACAGCCCTCTGGGTAGCTGCCCTGCCAATGGGGTCCAAGGGTGGTTGGCGAAGGCCGGGAGAGAACGTCTGCTGGTGACTTCCTGGAGATCGGAAAGTCAGCTTGGGACTGGAGCTGCACGATGAATTGGGACTCCCAAACCAAACTGGGTCGCTGAGTCTTTTACGAAAGTGCGAGGGGGTGGATCTTTCCTCTCTGGTCCCTCTCTCACACACCGAGTTGCGTGGACTGTCCACAGTCTTCACATTGGACTTCTCAATGTAACTGAAGGTGACCACAGACCGCTTACCATCGCTGACCTCTTCCTCGTTAAACCTCCGGCAGTTGGGAGGTGTGTGAGGGACAGAGACCTTTCCAGAGGAGGGCATTGGTGGAGAGTGTACGGCTGGGACTCGATCACAGGGTGCACTCCGATGCTTGGTGACTGAAGGGGAGCTGCTGGCTTGCTGGAGCTGAAAGCAAACAGTGTTTCTAGAAGGAGACTGGCTGTGTGTGCAGTCCTGAGCCAGACGGTGAGCTGTGGAGGCCTTGGTGATGGTCTGGCAGGTCGTCTGGCTCGCTAGCTGAGACAGGATCTCCGCAGGACTGTCCTGAACCGAATGCCCCTGAGCAATCCCTTCTTCTTTCCCTCCATTCTGATCTGGGGCAGACCTCACTTCCACATACAAATGAAGGACTTTTCCAGACTGGGACATGACCTCCTCTCAGGCCGTAATGAGGGCAGGGAAACAGAAATGGAGCAGAGAGTCAGACAGGGTGAAAGAGACAAAAACAAGTCCTTCTTTGTCCTCTTCTTCTTTTATTTGTTGGTTTGGTTTTTGTTTTTCTGCTGGTGGTGAGTGTCAGTTTATTTTTAGACGGTCTTTCTTCTCCCTCCCAGAGCGTCTGTGTGCAGAGCAGAGACACACAGGCTGAATGGCCAGAGGACAAACATGCCCATGGGACACCTCCAACAGCTCCCTATTCTTCATACCTGTGAATGAAAGAAAGGAGGAGCTGTTATCTTTTTGTTTCTTCAAATGACACTAGATACACACAAGATATTCCAGTATTTATGATGTACGCATTTAACTTGTTAGTGGTGCTACCAGTTTCTCTAAATACTTTCATTGTATCAGATTACAGTCAATTCTTTACATTTGTCTGAAACATTAAAGGATAAGGCTGACTACATTTTTTATTGTCAACAAATCCCATGAAAAGACCAAAACCAACAATGTGTTAGTCAGTCTCTCAACTTCCCTTCCCTGTCAGTGGCGCTGAGTCCCAAGAACATTCATACCTTAAAACAGGCCACAAATATATAAATATAAAAGTAATTTCCCAAAACAGCTGGGCACTGTTGGTGTTCGTCTTAGAGGCGGCATGATTATGTATACAGTCACTGCAAAGAGTGGACGTGGGGTGGCACAAGTAGAGGCAACGATTGGAAAATACTTCAACCTGAGCGAAAGATTCACGCCAATTTGTGAACGTAAGGAGTGTTCGGCCACAAAAAGAACAGGAGTTTCTGATGAGATCTGAGTCAGAGTTGTCACACAAACACACACCGACACACTCCACACACACTGGTCGGTGTGTACGTTGCTAGCTAGCTACAGCTAACAACTGCATAGTCTGCACAGTAAATTACATATTTGGGGTGAATAAACATGCAACAACACTCCAGTGGTTGAACACACCTTCACCCAGGTGTACAGGAGTAAATAGTGCATTTGTTGGCAACTATTTTTAGATTTGGATTAATCCACATACTGCAGCAGGATGGTGTATGTGGGACTGTCTGGGGATGTGTTGATAATAAGAAAAATATATCATATCACCAGCTTTATCCATTAACATCTATAGTTGTATCTCAAAAGGTGGAGTGAAATCCATAGAGGTAATTTCTCTTTCTCCTGGTAGCCTGTTCCTTAATGTCCCATAAATAACATACACACAAACTCAGACTGTTTGACGTTAATTGACTCATACGACAATAAATAATGGTACTTTAATCCTTTATCTTTAAGCAGAGTAACATCACTCTCTCTGCCAAAACAACAGGGAAGCAGACTGCTATAGCTAGCCAAGGTACAGCAGTAGAAGAGGGTTGAGTGCCTCAAAATAGTAACAAGGCAAAAAGCCTCATTTCAGATCATTGCAGGAGGGTTAATCCATTTCATTTACACCCCTTCTAAAAGCACACAGATCAGGATGCACACACTAAAACTTGTTCAAGGCCAACTGATTGGATTCTGCCTCATTACAGCAAATTGGTGCATTATAAAGGCACCGCTGTTACTGTGAACACAAACTTGTTGGACTGAATTACAAATACCTTCACTTGACGTCAGTTAAAGACATATCAGGTTTGTCTAGATTATTGTGCACTCGGTACATATCTGGTAAATCCCGAAGCTTCCTTTACAACTTCAGACTTTTCACCTTTCATATATTGTGTCTTAAGCGGGTTTAACTGTATGTATTGAATGACTCTGCCTTGACAGGGTACTTGTCTCTTTTGAGAGAGACTTCTCCTGAAAGGACTTGCTATCTGGCATTTTGACTCCTTGCTCAGTTCAGACAACTGGGACATCTGTTTTGTTGTAAAAGGTCATTTTTGTTCAAAATTGGTCTTGACCGGATGTTTTAAAGTTCTGATCCTGTTCTGAATGTCTACAGGCGCTTAGACGTGGTCTTAACAAGTGAGCCTTTCATTCACTGACACAGAAATTGGTTTTGTAAAGACATTTTTGAGCCTCTTCTAAACATCCACAGGCAGGAAGAACATGTCTAGTTGTGAGCCTGACATGAATGTAAATTGATGTTCAAAAACACCAGAAATTTTGAAAACTTGGTCTTGGCTTGACGTCCAGATATTGAACCCGTCTGGGACACATATATGACGTCCAAAAATGGGTCTGGACTGACCGACATGATAATAATCTGCACGTCCATACAAGTATTTGCCACAATTTAAACGGTATATGGGTCATCTAAGAACAGGACATTCAGCAGGCACAGCATATTACAGGTGGGATTTGTATTGTAGACAATGCAAATACATGATTAAAAGCCACATGCCTTTTCTCTATTTTAACTCCATTTCAAAGAGGCAAACCTTGAATCTCTTGTACGTATCATCTTCTGTGGGATATATGTTGTACTGTAGTGAGGTGAGTAGCTGATTCAAGGTGTCAGAGACAACTGAGCTCATCCTGCTGGGAGAGGAGGCAGGAAATGATCCCTCACTTCCTCCCCTGCTCTCTGACTCATTGATAAGACCTGATGGCAGTGCTTTATCTAAATTGTCAGTGAAGCAATTCAACACTCAGGATTCAGTCAGTATTAAAGGGATTGAGTTTCTGATTGTAAGAGAATACACAGGCTCAAACGAATCATGGAAAATCAGATTATCCTGATCTGATCAGATTTTATTTTAGGAATCGCTGTGACATTAATGCAGTGATGATACGGAGGACTTCCTGTGTGCAAGATATATTTTCTCTCTCAGCTCTCTCTCTCAGCCCATATCTGTCAAACCTCAGAAGCTCACTGAAAAGTCAAACATCAGATCCAGGATACCCGCGGTGCTCAACTGCGTCATGCACCAAACACCAAACTCTTATCACAGAAATGTCTTTGTTATTCTGCGTTTAAATCCTGCGCTCAAGCCGCTTTTTCTCTTTGTTGAGCTAAATCCATCTGCGGTTAGTCAACTCAACCGAGCTGAATTCTTTCCAATTGTCACCCTTCTGTTTAGCGTCCATGCAGAACGACTTTCCACGCCAATAATAATGCCACACACAACAGAACTCTTGTGCAGAAAAAAAAAAGTCACTCAAACGAGGATTTTGAACTCCAGACTGCTGCCAGCAGCGACAGATTGGAGTTGCCTTATGGTAGCAGTGGGAGAGAACGTGTGTGTTGAAAATTGAAGTTGACAGAACAAAGAGAACTTGTGAGGGACTTGGCACGCAAGGCGAGCGACTTTCCCTCCTTGACCCCAACTCATGTTTCTGCCCTCGCTTCAAAGAGACCAAACTCAATCTCACCAATCTTTTCAGCCTGACAAATTCTCCTCCTTAATTATTTTACGCAGCCTCTCTGCGTGGGGTCGCAGCGACATTTGTCAGGCTGTGTGCTGCAGTTTTCACCTTTACATTCACTATTGGCTATCTATTTTAAGCATGTTTCTATTCAAGGTGGGTAACAGCATTAGCAAAGTCCCTTAATTTAAAATGCAATAAAAATGTTTCTCTTTCTCTGTCTCAACTTTTATTGCCTCTCCATTTGTCACACTCTATGTTTCTGCCTTTTTCACACCTCGGAGCTACTGTTCCCACGGCTACACCATTCACAAAAAAAGCCATTGTCCTGTTGCTGGTGGCTCCATGGGGTCCCATTGTCGATAAAGGTGTGAGGAAGACGACATGGCTCCTTGGGAACATCATAAATGTAATGATTAAGGATGAAGCCACTGGGCTGATTAGTAGATATGATTTGTCATCTTTGTCACTACCAGCAAAGAGTGATGGATCAGGCTAAGGCGGCTGTAATTGAAAACGCTTCTTTTTCTCTCTGTTTTGGCCCTTTCGTGCACACTAAGCTGAGCTTTTCAAAAGCAGCATTCAGTGGGGACGAGGAAAACAAACATAAAAGTGAAGTAAAAGTAACAGATCCATGATTTTGAAGGTTTATCAGATGCCAAAACACCACACAGAGGTTTATAATATTATGAAGAAGGATGTTACAACTCTGGGAAGTTCTCAAGGCAGCAATCATTTAATCTTTCGTTGCTACGATCGAAAGGTAAACAGTAGAAAAACACATTCACATTACAAAGTCATCTACCAAGAGCGCTTGTATGTATTTGATGCCAATACAGCACCTTCAAAAGTTGAGTCTGGTTCAACTTGATTTGCCAGACGACCCTGCGTTGTTTTTCCCCGCTGCCTCAACTGAGTGGTTTCAAATGAATGAGGGGGTTGTTTGTCTGAACGCAGCCTAAGTTGGCTAAATTTGAAAATGCATCTTTTTCTCTCTCCGTCCACACTGAACTGAAACTGAGCTTTTCCAAAACGATCCTCAGAAAAAAACACCGTCCTCGTGTGGGTGAAGAAACTGAGCTTTTGGAAAACGATGCTGTCGGTTGGCGGCCGGGAGCTGTGAGGCAGTAAAGGTAAGAAGACAATCATAAAATAGCGGTTTGATCCACGTCTCACCGCAGCAGCACAGGAAATACTGCACGCCTGGTCAACAATTAGCATCTATAATCCGCAATCACATCACTTTTTCTTACTTCAGTCACTGCCTGACGACAAAAATGGAAAAATGTGTGAATGAGACGAACTAAATCTTGAGTTTGGCTGTATTAAAACAGAGTATTGGTGATCATAAAGAGCAGTAAGAGACAGAGCGAAGGTTTAACCAGCTGAGAGCTAGCAG
>NTHP01000775.1:141085-152077 GCA_003416845.1 Oplegnathus fasciatus
AGGTTGTTTTCACCCAGGTCCAGCTCTCTCAGATGGGAGGGGTTGGACTTCAGAGCTGAGGCCAGAGAAGCACAGCTGATCTCTGACAAACTGCAGCACTTCAATCTGAATAAAGAATAAATGATATAACTTTAGAAGACAATGTTCCTGCTTGAAATCATTCAGTGTTTAATGATCTGTTCAGAGCTGAAGAAGGTTTAGAATGTATACGTTTAGAAAATGGAAACTCCNAACACCTGAACCACACAGGATGCAGGTTCAAAACTGTCAAATACAAAAAGTGAAAAAGAGCTCTCATTAATATTAATGACAATGTGCTGCTACTTCAATAAAGATATAGTGACTTCACCTCTTTAACTCTGCCAGCTCCACCAGTGGCTCCATCTATACAAACTCATGTTGTGCAGCCAAACACAAATAAAAATCCACAGAAATTGATTTAAGATTCGAATCAAGATCCCAAAGTTTCCAAAGATGCCAAATATGTCAGGAGGAATTTTGGAGAAATCTTTAAAAAAGACATCTACATTGTTTCTTTTAGGAATAGTGGAGTCATAAAATCAAAGCATCTTCAGTTTAAACTATTCGGTCAGTTTAAGCATCATATAGCTTCATAAAAATGTTGGAAAAAGCAAATACTGAATATATTTGTTATTGTCTGATAGTTGAAATTGAGATTATTTATTTATTCATTGTATTTATGAATTATTTATTATCATTCATCTAAAAAAGAAAACATGATGGTGAATATAAGATGAAAATCAGGTGTTTAAGAGGTTCAGAGTGAATTATCCAGTGTAGGATTTTTCCTTATTTTATTAAGGTTTTAAATCTGGAGCTCAACATTGCTCTGCCACAGTCAATGGACGAAACCACTGAAGAAGAAAATAGACTTTAGCATTAAGATAACTCAGTGTGGATCAGTACAATATCAGCCTTAAGTCTGCAGATTAGTGTCACCACAACTTTGACATCATATTAATCTCAACACAGAAGTAAAAAATGGTGTCTGACCTCAGAGTCTCCAGTCTACAGTGTGGACTCTCCAGAAAATCACACGGCAGCTTCACTCCTGAATCCTGCAGGTTGATTCCAGCCAGGTCCAGATCTCTCAGATGGGAGGGGTTGGACTTCAGAGCTGAGGCCAGAGAAGCACAGCTGATCTCTGACAAACTGCAGAGACTCAATCTGAACAAAGAATAAATGATGTGACTTTAGAAGACAAAATTCCTGCTTGAAATCATTCAATGGGCCTCATGCAGGAAGCGATGTACGAAGACATTTCCTGTTATTTTTGTTCGTATCCACGATTTGTTCTTATTTTGTTAGTACCCATTGATTTCTGGGATTCACCAATGTTTTCTTATTTTTGGTCTTCTCTCAGGTAAGAGAAATTTTTAATGGTGGTCGAGAGCACTCTTACCAAGACAAGAAAAAAAATCTTGTTTTCACAGTCCACAAATTGTTTGTCCAACGCAAAGAAACAGAAGTTTTAAATTAGAGGAACATAAAAAAAAAAGCAAGAATATCATATAATCAAATTATTATATGTTTTAGAGTAATTATGATGATTGGATTATTAAATTTGTGGGCTAAAGAAATATTATTGATCTATTGATCCCAATTAAGACTATAAAAACCCTTGGATGATATTGCATGCGTTCACCTTCTGAATGACTTACATACTGCTCTTAGATGCATCACAAATGTTTTGCCATGCTGTGTTTTTGATTTTCCTGTAACGCCAGCACAGATGCTCTGGAAAATCACGTTTACTTTATGTTTATGTTTATTTTACTGAAGAAGGGACGATGCACATTAATTAACATGAGCACTTAGGTCCATTATGTAAATGTGCCAGATTTAGCCATACAGGCTAATTTTCATCTGCAGTCCCTGGCAGGTTGATGGCATATAAACAACATTAAAAGAAAATATACAAAAGCACCTAAACACATAAACAAAGTTAAACATAACCACTGGACTGGTGGTTATGTCATTGTTTTACTATTTGTCTGTGCTTAAGTTTATTTAACAATACATCAATTTCACTACTACTGAAGTTCTTCTTTTTCTTACAGCCTTTTTTTGGTGGCATCTCTCCAATTCTTGGGCATGTGCCAGCGTATCTGCACATGGCACAACACCTGCCCTTATATAGTGTTTAGGGGGCGTTACCTATGCTAATAACAAACAATCGGCCACACGCCTCCAATTTATGATCAAGTGGAAATCATCATTCAGCACACCTGGGTAAGAGCAGATTTGGATGGTTAAGAACGTTTGGTGCATCTGGAGTTGACTTCTCTAATTTTTTCTCTTAACAGAAAATTAAGAGAAAATATAAGAGAAATTTAAGAGATTGTTGCTGCATGAGGCCCAATGTTTAATAATCTGTTAAAGTAATCTGTAAAGTTTAGAAAATGAAAACTCCAAAAACCTAAACCCAACAGGATGCAGGTTCAAAACTGTAAAATACAAAAAGTGAAAAAGAGCTCTCATTAATATTAATGACAACGTGCTGCTACTAGTGGTGGCTGGTGCATTTTTCTCCGGGGGGGCTGTACCAAAAATCAAGCAATGATAAAAATTGCCACTACATTCATCTTCAAGTCTATTTAGTGATGTCTGTGACTGTCTCTGATGCTGTAAGTCCTTTTGTTATGTCTGGCTATGTTTGTTTTTCTTTCTATCTGCTGTACTTGGGTCGCTCTTGCAAAAGAGATTTTGATCTCAATGAGATTACCTGATTAAATAAAGGTTGTATATATAAATGAGGGAATATCTCGTGGAGGAATGGTGTTCATCCCTCTAATAGAGTTCCACAGACTTGGCAAGAAGCGCTGAAGCTGTTCTGGAGGCTCGTGGTGGCCTGACTCCATACTAACACACTTCATGTTGGTTTTTCCTTTAATTTGTCACACATCTGGAGTTTCATCTTGCATTAGTAATTTTAAAAATTATACAGGCCCTACTTTAAGGCGTGTTACCCACGTTTGTGCACAATACAGCACTACTACGATTAAAAACATTGTAAAAGACCAACAGCACACATTTAGCTTCTACCTCACCTCTGTAGCTGTCCTCTGAAGTTCACCTGGGCCCAGTGTGCTGCGTTTCTTGTTCCTTACCAGCTCCTTGAAAATGACCGAGTATATTGTCTTCCTCTGTCTTTGATTGTTGTTTAATTACGATGCCAGACTGATCAGGTCCAGGCTCTTTGACTCTGAGCTTCTCTTCAAATGTTCTTCTCTCAAAAAGAATTGTTTTCAGTGACTTTACTGAACTTTCTCTCTCCATTCTAACTAGCTAACGTTAAATTACACTCTCCTCTACGCTCAACGTCAACAACTCATTCTGCCGCATTTTATGACTCGCTCTCTGCTGCCTGCCACCTAGTGGTTGTTGGTGTCAGCAGCTGCATTCAGATAAATGCTGTCAGGGTGCTGCTGCTGTGCGCCCCAACAAGCTCCTATCCATGGATGTGTTATATTATCTCATAATACATTCATGCTCCTCTCTCTTGCATTGAAGAGGAGCGAACTGGGCATGTACAATTTATAACGAGAGTCAATGGGCAAAGATTCTTGCGCCCCAAGCCGGAAACACGTGACCTATGAGTAACTTTAGACATCGTAGAACAATTTTAATCTACATTTTATTGCAGATTATACATTTTACTCACTAACTATATAATATTTACCTTGCTCATATAAAAAAAATATATATATATATTTTGAATTAATTTTTAAAGTCTTATTCAATGAAGGTCTGGGATGTGGGGAGTGGTGGGGCTGCGCTCTAGCGCCCTCTGTTGGCCAGCCACCACTGGCTGCTACTTCAATAAAGACGTAGTGACTTCACCTCTTAAACTCTGCCATCTCCACCAGTGGATCCATCTATACAAACTCATGTTGTGCAGCCAAACACAAAGAAAAACACACAGAAACTGATTTAAGATTCGACTCAAGACCCCAAACTTTACAAAGATGCCAAATATGTCCGGATGAATTTTAGAGAAATGTGAACAAAAGACATCTACAATATTTCTTTTAGGAATAAAATCAAAGCATCTTCAGTTTAAACTATTCAGTCAGTATAAGCATCATATAGCTTCATAACAATGTTGGAAAAAGCAAATACTGAATATATGAATATATTAATTATTTATTGTATTTATGTATTTTTTATTATCATTGATTAAAAAAAACAAGATGTGGAATAAAAGATGAAAATCAGGTGTTTAGAGGTTCAGAGTGAATTATCCAGTGTAGGATTTTTCTTGTTATATTAAGGTTTTAAATCTGGAGCTCAACATTGCTCTGCCACAGTCAATGGACTAAACCACTGGAGAAGAAAATAGACTTTAGCATTAAGATACTCAGTGTGTATCAGTATAATACCACAACTTTCACATCATATTAATCTCAGCACAGAAGTAAAAAATGGTGTCTGACCTCAGAGTCTCCAGTCTACAGTGTGGACTCTCCAGAAAACCACACAGCAGCTTCACTGCTGAATCCTGCAGCTCGTTGTGACTCAGGTCCAGCTGTCTCAGATGGGAGGGGTTGGACTTCAGAGCTGAGGCCAGAGAAGCACAGCTGATCTCTGACAACCAGCAGTTCCTCAATCTGAATAAAGAATAAATGATGTAGATGAAAATCCATGTATAATCCAGTCAGATGTGTTCAGGTTTTAAATGTGCAGCTCAACATTACTGTGTCCTAATCAACAAGCTTTTCCTTAAAATGAGTAGAGTGACTTTGTCATTGTGTTATTGTGGATCATCATAATGTCAGCCTTCTACAGACATCATCCAAATGTCACCACAACATTCATGCACCTATTCATGTCAACACAGATTAACAACATGCTGCTGATCTCAGTTAAGTCTGTAATTAGAGGATCAATATCAAATCAAACATGTCGGGCTAAAAAACTGTTCATTATTTCATTTATTACATGACCTTCTTCTGACTGTATTTCACTAGGAAGGACCACACCATCAACGATATGCGTTTGAACGATTTATTATGGAGAAAACTGATTGGAGTGTGAGGCTTGAAGCTTGCTTGTACTTCTTCCGTTTGCTGGCTGCGTTGTGGGGATGCTTCGGTAGGGAGTCCACCGTAGTACCCGGGCACAACGAACCCCCAAAACCTCCAGTTACTTGAGACAAGACTGAGTGGGTCTGAGATCTTTGGGATCTGAGCGGATGTATCGGTGATAAGCTTAGGAGGACCAGCGGCCCATGCTTTGTATTAAGTGTTCTGCGATGCCGTCGTGAGAGGCCGAGGTAGTGGCTTTGAAGGAGTGTCCAGAGTAATGTACAGGAAACATGGCAGATGAGGAGAGTACGTGGTGGGAGTGCTGGAGGAACCAGAATTGAGTCGCCAGTTGTCCGGACTCAGAGATGAAGAGAGGATTTGTCGATGTTTGCAAGGTTCTCAAAAAGATTCGGCGGTGATGGTACTTCGAAGTAAAAGACTGGTGTAAGCTGGCCGGATTGATGGTCTTAGTTCGTTTTAAGCAGAATGGTGTCGTCTGAGAGACGTGTCTGAAATACGGGTGTGACCGTGTGGGTTGAAGCGAAGGGTAGAGGCGGTGGACTCAGGAGAGTCTGAGGAAATCATAAGAAAGCAAGAACATGATTGATAGCAAATGAGCGATGAAGGCTCGCCCTTGGGAAACGATGCATGGGGTGAAGTTGAGGTGGCTTAGGAGGGAGAGAAGTTGGTGTTTGGTGCAGCATGTGGCGAGGAGGAATTTGGAGATTCCAGATTAACCCTAATCAAACCGGGGTGGGTGGTAATGAGGGAGGGGAAGTGATGAGGAAATTGTCCAAGAGATGGACAAGGGATGGAATCTTATGGTTGTTCGACGGGCTCCAACAGGGCTTCTGACAGGGTGTCGAAGAGTTTAGGGCTGCTTTGCAACCGAGATGGGCCTGATGGCGAAGTCATATGCACCTCCAGTGGACGCCGAAGAGTCGCCAGAAGTCAGGGTGGATGAAGAGAACTTTGAAGCGCTGGTGATGTTTTTGGGAGCCACGACCCTTTCCCGGCGAGTTTGATGAGTGCGATGGCGTGGTTGATGGTGGCATAGTGAAGGGAGCAGCCTTCACTCGGAATCAAGCTATTAGTGCCGGGGATGGTGCTGAAGATCGACGATAATGCAATTCTTTCTAGAGTATTTCCTGGCGAAAGTTCAGAATAGAGGATGAGCATACAGGCCGATCATGAAGCCTTCTTTGGCTTTCTTGGCGAGCAGGTGAGAGGCTGGGTGCTAGCATCCCGGTGCCGATGGCTCCGGCTGTCATGAGCTGCAGGGACTAGTAAAGCTGGGAGAACCTTCCTGGTGGACGTGGTCGGGGGGGGCACTGGCATCCTGTTGCCAGGAGCCCCGGCTAGAGCAAGCTGCTGTTGCTGAAGTGGTCAGTGGGGGGAGCTGGCATCCCGGTGCCAGGAGCCCCAGCTAGAGCTAACTGCTGGTGTTGCTGGAGATGGGCAGCAGGGGGCCCGGGCATCCCGGTGCCCTGACTAGAGCAAACTGCTGCAGTTGCTGGAAGAGGGCAGCGGGGGGCGCTGGCAATTTATTAACCAAAAATTTGAAACATTAGTCAAAGATTTGAATTGAATATATACCAAAAAAACTACATAAGCTACAGTCAGTGAACTGACCTCAGAGTCTCCAGTCTACAGTTTGGACTCTCCAGTCCAGCCGACAGCAGCTTCACTCTTGAATCCTGCAGGTCGTTGACACTAAGGTCCAGCTCTCTCAGATGGGAGGGGTTGGACTTCAGAGCTGAAGCCACAACTTCATAGTGAGTCTCTGAGAGTCCACAGATAGAAAGTCTGTCATAACACATAAATTACAAAATATTTCAATTTGAAAGATGACACTTTATATTTACTTCATGCATTAGATGACAAAACAGTTTGACATTTCCTGTTTTGATGAACATTTGCTCTTCACATCAGTGGTTCAGCTGATCTTATCTCACTGTGTTTGACATGAAACAATAATTCTCATCACTCTCTCTCATACCTGCAGACTTTTAATATTTGTTTTGCTTTAATCTTGCAGATAAAAGGAGAGAAAATGTTTTACATTTAGGCTTCCATAATGTCCACAGTCAGTCAGTGTGATCTGATCCCAGGTCTGTCTCCACAAACTTAGCACGAGGCCATCTTGATTAGAAAACCATTTTTCCAACTCAGTGAACAATTACAGTTGGAAAGATGATCTCTCTTTGCTCGCTACCTGCTGCTGTCAGGTTCACATCCATAAGTGGGAAAATTCAGTGACTGTTGCCAAACGATACAGAAATTAAACAAATCAGCTGACAATATTAGACCTGTACATAATTAATTTACTAAATAATTTGATATAATTTAATAATTAATTTTAATTTTAAATAATTAAATATTTTGATGTGCATGACAGATGGCTGCATGACGTTTTGTTGTCAACATTCTTTTCTGAGCACAAACACAATTAACAAACAAATAAAGTTTCATTATTCTCAACATAATGTCATCAGAAAGATGTTATCAGTGTATCAGCATTAAAAACACAACATTGACCTTTGGTGTGTATAAGATCTCTTAAAAAATCTGAATTCTACCACTCTGCTCTTGTATAGTCATCAGACCTCTGTTATTGGTGGAAGCTGTGCATTTCCTGTTACTACACTTCTCTACACCAACAAGAGAGAAAATAGCTGTGAGTTTCTTTCTGTGAGTGACAGAATATAAGGAAATAGTTAAAAACAAGACTATGTAACTAGGGTTGGGTACTGAACTCGGTACTTTTAAGGGTACTGACCGAATTACATCGGTACTACCGAGTATTGATTCACGCTAAATCAATCGGTGTCAAATTTCGGTACCTGACAGCGCATCTGGGTGAGAGAGTGAAGTATACGTTAGAGAAAAAGAGAGAGAGAGAAACCATGTAATGTCACCCCTGCAACGTGTTCAGGCCCAACACACAGTCAGGGCAACGGCGAGCCGAAAGCGGAGTGCACCGGAACGACGCTCCGGAACTTTTTTCTGTCCAAGTGAGGAAACAGAATATTCTCAGTTCACATAATCCGGTTGAAATTCATAAACATTTTTTAAGCGCTTGAAGATCCGATCATCACTAAAACGTATGTCGTGCAAGAGAGCCAATAAAAACAAACGTAATGATCAAAGTTGTCATATTGACATTTAAGGTGTGTTGATTGATTCACGACGTCAACTCATGCATTGAGAAACATGCAAGAAAACATTCCACCTTAAAAGTTTCCGGTAGCTGCCGGTGCAGTCTTTGAGCGGCACAATGAATTAAATTATGTTTTCCCCAGTCTATAGCTAGCTAACATTAACTAGTGTAGTCAGTTATAGTTGACTATGTAAACTTGTCACCATAGGAACAGTGGTTACATCACCTTAGAAACACAACTTAACTGTGCGCGTGCACGTATGCGTGCGTCACAGGTGCGCTCCGGTACTTAAACAAACAGCACTACACCTCTGCAGGTGACAGACTGTGACAGGCTGGAGGTTGTAGGGATGGTTTTGGAAGGGGACAGGGAGGTAGAGAGGGGTTTTATTTTGTGTGGTGTTTAAAATGTTCTAAATAAATAACCAAATGTTGAAATGTTGAAGTTTGGACTTATTTTTTACAACTGAAATTATATTTTTGTTATTACAGAGAGATTAAAGTACCGAAAAGAAGTACTGTTGGATGCCAGTAACGGTATCGGTTCAAATGTGAACGGTACCCAACCCTATGTGTAACTGACATTACTGAATTAGTTCTCTGATTTGATGACTGTTCTCTAATTGAGCTACCAAATCACTATTATAGCATTCAACATCATCCCATGTATACAGAGCAGTTATAAATGGAATAAATACAGTCCAATTCAGAAATAGATCATAAATAGTTGAAAAAAGAAAGTAAAAAAATAGAAAGAATTAAAACTAACTAAAAGCCAATTCAAAAAAATGAGTCTTATGTTATTTAAACAATGTAAAGTAGAACTTTAGTAGAATTTTCTTTAAGAAGGGGGTGTGGCGTCCCCTAACATCCTCCCCGCTCACTATGAAATGGCTCCAAAACCATTATGAAGAAAATTATAGCAATAATTGCATGAAAGCAATTCTCCAGGACTTCAGAAATCTCCTTTGGAAAATGATACAGACCTGATTTTAAACTCTTCAGCATAGTGATTAAAACTCAGGTATTACCTGTATGTCTGATTATATAAGACACCTTGCAGAACCTACGCAGGTAATGATAACTTTACTGCATTCACTGATAAGTGTAAAATACTGCTATATGTTGTGATCAAATGCTGCTGTGATAAAACCTCAGCCACAACCTCTAAAGTCCTTCATTTGTTTTACCAGGTCTGCATGTCGCCTCCATCACCCAAAGGAAGATAAATAGAAGAAAAAACTGTAAAATGTAACAAATATTAGAAATAAATAGAATAACTGTGTTCATTAACTTGACAACTATAAACACAACCAACTGAAAATCTACATTTTTCTCACAGCGTTTGAAGCAGCTCAAGAACATCTGTGACAAAATACAACTGACAGATAAGTTATGTAACAAACAAGTGGAACACAATTTTAAGAATAATAAGAATTTTATAGTGTTTATATTTAAAGAACTAAACTACTGATATACACTGATTTATAATGTTAATCACATCTGGACTTACAGAGCCTTTCTGCAATTCCTCACAGCTGGAATCAGTCTCTGTCGTCCCCCGAATGATGTGTTGTACTTCAGCAGTTCCAACTCATCCAGAACCTCCTCTGACATCTGCAGCATGTAGGCCAGAGCTGAGCACTGGATCTCAGAGAGCCTCTTACCTGATCTCTTCTCTGACTTCAGGAACTCTTGGATCTCCTGATGTACTGAGTGGTCGTTCATCTCCGTCAGACAATGGAAGATGTTGATGCTTCTGTCAGGAGATATTTTGGGGGTGTTCATCTCCTTCAGGTTGTTGATGGCTCTCTGGATGATTTCTGGACTGTTGTCTATCCGACCCAGCAGGCCTCCTAAAAGTCTCTGGTTGGACTCCAGAGAGAGGCCATGAAGGAAGCGAACCAACAGGTCCAGGTGACCATTTTCACTTTCAAGAGATTTCTCCATGATTCTCCTCAAGAAGACATCCAGGGATGAGTCACTATTTTTGTATTTCCAGTCTTTTCCCAGGAAAGCCTCCAGTACCTCTGTTTTTCTGTTGGTGTAACAGTGGAACATGTAGACTGCAGCCAGAAACTCCTGAATGCTCAGATGAACAAAGCAGTAGACTGTTTTCTGGAAGATCACACACTCTCTTTTGAAGATCTCTGTACAAACTCCTGAGTAAACCAAGGCCTCTGTGACATCAAGACCACACTGCTCCAGGTCTTCTTGGTAGAACATGATGTTTCCTTTCTCCAGATGTTCAAACGCCAGCCTCCCCAGCTTCAGAAGAACGTCCCTGTCAGCCTCCGTCAGCTCCTGTAGACTCGTCTTNAGCTCTTCATCTAAACTGCTCACTGTGGCTGTTCCTTCCTGCCTGCAACATTTAAAACTGATCCACACATCAAATAATGCACAATATGTTCAGGTCTGGTTGTGTAGACCTGTTTTTATTAAATAGCACCACTAACAAAGCACTGAGAACCTCTGTGATAAATACACTGCACTTCCTGTAACTGCTTCACAATAAAAGCCTCCCGCTGGTTTGCTGGTGGAAAACTCTTCTGTGAAACAGCAGCAGCAGGAAATGTTGAGTTTCCATCAGCAGTAAGTTAACAAAGCTCTGATGTCACTGAAGCGATCAGTAAACAATAAAGTAAGGCTGATATCTGAAAGTACCAACAGGAACATAGAAGTGAAAGTAAACTCCAAACCACAGAGATTCAGTTAGAAGCTACAAAAGTACTGAGAGCTGAACACAGAGAGACTTTTAAACACAGAGCTTTCTCTCTGCTCACC
>NTHP01000775.1:164792-185491 GCA_003416845.1 Oplegnathus fasciatus
GCGTGCTGTTGTTTCCGGTCTCTGCTGTGTTGTGAGTAAACGGTTATTATGGCCGAACAAACAAAGAAAAGGTCGACGACTACAGACGAGGAAACTGAAACTGAAGTGAGGTCCAAAAACACACCTGCAATTACCGATTTTCACCAAAGGTGCCACGAAAGACAACGAAATGAAAATCTTCGAGATTACAACATTATCAGTCAATCAATCAAACTTTATTTATATAGCACCTTTCATGCAAGATTGCAATACAAGATGCTTAACAATAAAAATACAACAATACAATAAAAATACAACAATACAATAAAAATACAACAATACAGTGAGATAAACGGTGATTTAAAAAAGGATAGAATAGGGAATAAACATAAAAAGAAAAGAACATTAACATAAAAAGACTCCAAATCTGGCAGCTGTAACATCATTCTCTCTTTCCTCGTCGTAAACAGTCTAAAATCAGCCTCTTAGTTATTTTAGTGTTTATTTTTATTTACCTGAAATTCACTTTTTCTTCCTTTAGCTTCAGCCGGAGGGTCCAGTCATGACGAGGTGGGCGAGAGCCAATAACGTCCATAAACACAAGCCAGCAGAGGCCACTCCATGGAGTCAGCTGAGAGGAGCAGGAGGAAGAGGAGGAGGAGGAAGAGGAGGAGGAGGTCAGCCAGGCAGGTCTGGTGGACAAGGACCTCAGAGGGACCATCTGAGGGGGACTCAGCCCGGTGGATCAGCTGTGAAAAAACCCAACCACAAGAAGAAGGACTACGTCAGTGAGGACGTGAACGGCTTCCTGGAGTATCTCCAGCAGACCGGACAGCCGCTGCCCAGAGGGGATAAAGGAGGGAGGGAGGGGGAGCAGGAGCTCAGGGAGGAGGTGGAAACCGCCCTGAAAAAAGACAGAAGAAGAGAGGACAGAAGGATAAAGAGGCAGAAAGACAAGAAGAACAACATGGTGAGTGCTTTCACACCACATATTCCAGATACTGAACCAGAGTCTGGATTTATCAGGCGTCTCAGAGGAGGAGGTCCGTCCTAACTGACCAGAAATCTACTTTTAAGACGAGGAGTAAAAGCATTTTATCAGCTTTCTTAACTTAGTAAACGACTTTTATCTGTGCTGATATTTAGGTCTCCATCACCTGTTGTCAAGAGATGCAGGTCAGAGACAGTCATTGGGACTGAATTTTCATTTAGTGCAACAGAAGAGTCATTTTTAGATGTGCAGCCTCAAGAACTTGTTGAAGTTAGGGGCCTTACTTTCTGCCAAAATGGTATTAACTGACCTAGATGGCACCAATATTATTTGTAGGGCTGCAACTAACGATTATTTTCATTATCGATTGATCTGTCCATTATTGTCTCGATCAATCGATTAGTTCTTTGGTCCATATGTCAGAAAATGGTGAAAAATGTTTCCCAAAGCCCAAGGTGACGTCCTCAAATGTCTTGTTTTGTCCACAACCCAAAGATATTCGGTTTACTGTCACAGAGGACGAAAGAAACCAGAAAATATTCAACTTTGAGAAGCTGAAATCAGAGAATTTGGACACCTTTTCTTAAAAAATGACTCAAAACAATGACTCGATTATCAAAATAGTTGACGATTAATTAATAGTTGACAACTAATCGATTAATCGACTGCAGCTCCAATACCGAAAACAAGTGGTGCTCTCTTCCTGTGGACAGCACTGTGAGAAATGCTGGATGAATCCAATTTTGATCATTTATTGATCATTTAAGTCATTTATCAAGCAAAAATGTTTTATATTTGTTTTATATTTTTCACTATTTTCTGCCATTTTATAGACTAAACAATCATTTCATCGAAATAAATAAGCAACAGATTAATCAAGAATAAGAAAGATTGTTAGTCGCAGCCCTCGTACACCCTTTTAAATATTTCACTCTGTCAGTTCCTTCTCGAGCATCCTTCAGGGCTTTGGCTCCATGCAGGCTTTGCTGCATCCAATATGGATGGACTGGGAACGGCTATCAGAAGCCCCTGTGGCATTAACTGGGTCAAGCAGCAGCAGCAGCATCTACTCGGCCTAATGTGCATTGTGCCAATCTGGATTAGTCATCTGGTCTATTCCCAAACCACCTCACGCACAGCCTCACACATGTAATGCACTCATGCAGTCTTTATTTATGAAAAGACTGGATTTTTGTGTAAAGTATGGCTGTCTTTTGGTCATGATGCACACGTTATCTTTTAGTATTCAGCTCAGGAGTTGACCTTTTCTGTTCTGTCGTCATTTTCTGCTGCCGGCTGTAATTGAAATAGTATCAGTGGTTGCTGATAAGCCAGGCGGAGCAGTGCCCAGTTAAAATTGCCTCATCACCCAGAACTGGCAGTCTAAATGTTGAGCGTGTCAACCTCTAATCCCCGTTAATCCTTTGCTGTGATTATAAACGAGGATAAGTATAAGGCTGGTGTCAGGAGTGAAGGAGGGGTTTATGAAACTGATATTTTTTGAATTTATAGTTAAACATTATGCACATGTGATGAGTTCACCTGACACACGGCCCCAGTGTGCAGACAGTCAGATCATGTCATATTTGCTTTTAATTGCATTTGTCTGGTCCATTCACCTTCTTTGTGTAATGTCCTTGCGTAACAGCGTGGCATCTGTATAATCATCCAGTGATTCAGGTTGTAGGGTTCAGCAGGGCTGTTTGTCAGAGGAAGTCATCTTCTTCCTCTTTTAGAGGTCAAAGTACATGCAGGGCTGCGTGACAGAGGAGGTTACTCCACGTAACTCAGTACTGATTCTAACATATTGTTTTTTGGCTACTTTTTATGTGAAATAATGTTGAAAGAAATGTTTCTTCTCTTTATCATTTGTACTTTTTAAGTGGAATCAAACAAATAAAACATTGAAACTGAAATTCCTTCAAGATAGCAGCTGTTTCAGATGTTCTAAGATAAGGGTACTCCGATTGGGATTTTTAGGGCCGATACGATCATTGATCATGGGGTCCATTTGAAGCCTTCTATTTATCGTGTAGCATTATTTTAGTGTTTCCCCATACATAGGCTCTACTTGGGCGGCCCGCCCAGGTAGATTAAGACCCGCCCAGGTAGATAAAATCAGAATTCCAATCAAGACGTTCACTTGTCATTTCATAATGTAGCTACACAGACCAGTGGCACCCCACCCCTTCTCAAGACAATGCACGTCAGGGGTGCACGTCATTGTTTTTTCAATGCCGATATTAAAGCGATTTCACTAACTTACTATCAGAACTAAGATGTTATAAAATAATGTGTAGAATCTGCTCCCTGCTGTGCATTTAGAGATGTTTCTGGTGGAGCGTCATGTCCTCCCGGCTCCGCTGAGCCCCGTTAATCAGCACGAGTGACGAGTGAATTTTAAATCCTTCATTACAAACCAGTTTACCGTCTCTTTTCCATGGATCTGACGGTCCGTGTACCCTCCGTCCGAAGCTGTGTTCAACTTGTTTGATAACAGGAGCCCAACAAATATAAACAAATGTACAATGCATTATTTTATTTTTGTGAAATAAACAAACAGAAACCCACGTGTTTTTCCTGTTTTCGTCTTCAAATCGGCAATTGAAAGAGAAATTAAACCAAAACCAGAAAACAACTTGTTTTTAGCTTTTATAAGTTAACTCCTACCTCGATAATAAAAACACCACACTCAGCAGTTTGTGTTTTAGATGCCTAAAATGTCGTATTTAATGTGTTAACGTTACGCATCTTATTTTAACTTACGAGGGTAGTTGGACTGGCTCATGGGCGGATATAATGGGGGGGGAGAGGGAGGTCCGGGTCCCCCTTGGGGAAAAACAGGAGTTGTCCCCCTCAATATATCATTGTAAACATAACTGTATAGTTTTAATTTTAAATAATATGATAATATGCATAATTTTGCTTATTATAGATGCAAAATCAATGCCCGTCATCACACACAGCACCACCCACCACCACAAGTAAATTCTCAACCTGTGGGAAACGCTGTATTTATTTATTTAACTATTCTTAACAACATTGTCTATTAAGTATTGAAATTAAGAGATGAGAAGGTATCATGAATTGACAGCTGTTTATTTGTTTGGCGGGCAACATGTGCAACATATTCCACTCCCTCTCTTAGAGACACAGCTTAAACCACAGCAGCCTACGCTTGGTTAGTGGGAGCAGCTTAGAGCGTAACAAATAGGCCTATAGCTTTCCTGTGGAATAAAATAAATAACATTTTATAAAATAAAAATTAGAGTAAAAGCTAAATGTGCACAACACACCAAGTTATATATACTGAGGCAACAAAAATCAACTCCAGTAGATGAAATAAAACTCAGGGGCTTTGTCAATTTACTTGACTTTTTTAATTCCATTATTTTGGCTGATATTTCTTTTGGTTTCTTGCTGAACCTGCTGTGGGGTTGTTGTCGTTGCAGTGTCTCTGTTACCGACAGCTGAGTGAGTGGCTTTAAAACTCGTCATATTCCTTGACGTGACTAACCTTCAAATGTCTGATGAGGTTCGTGGTGTTGAAATGTTTTGGTTGCGTTCCTCCATGAGGGATTTCTTTGGAACACTCCTTGCAAATTGCAAATTTATTGTCTTTTTCAGACACCTGGTAGAACTCCCAGACCGGTGAAGCCATTTTAGCGGCGCGCAGAGAAATTCTCTTTGTATCATCTGATCGGCTCTTCTGATCGGCCTTTATAGAGACTGCCGATCAAACTATATAGAATGAATATCTGCCAATAACGATCGGTGCACCCTTATTCCAAGAGACAGAGGTGCTGGGTTTTCTTCTTTACACTCAGTTGCCTGTTTATCAGGAACACCGAGCTAAAACTGATGCAGTCTGATACAACAGTCCTGCAATAAATCCTCCTTCGTGATGGTTATAATGTTCAGCTTTTGTTTAAACAGTTTTAGTGGTTGATTCAACTGTACGATCACTTTGGAGGCTGCGGTTTGTGGTGCTGTTGAACTGTATTGCGTTATACTGACAGGTGTTTCTATTATTTTGTCCACCACATATATAACAATGAGGCTAGGCTAATAAAGTCTACTCTGGTTCTATTCAGTAGTGCTAATGAGTGTATTATTATGGTGTGTGTTGTCCTCCACAGGAGCAAGGCCTTCATGTTCTGCGGCCTGTATGCTGCGCTCGTGTTCGGCGGTCAGCACTTCATGAGGGAGAGGCCGAAGCTGAACCTGCGGCGCCCGTTAGTGCTGTGGTCACTCAGCCTGGCCATCTTCAGGTGAGTCACAGTCACACCGCTGTGGAGCTGAAATGATTTGAGATTTGATCAATCAGTGAAGTGGATTGAGTCATTTATCAAGAAAAAATACCAAACATTAAATAATATTTCCATTTTATGCCACTTTATACTTCTACTCTACTACATTTCAGAGGGAAATATTGTACTTTTTACTCCACTACATTTATCTGATAACTTTAATTACAGATACTTTCCAGATTCTGATTAACAATACAAAATATAATCTACAAATAAATTATGATATTATTATATCAGTAAGACTTTATTGATCCCCAGAGGGAAATTCACAAGCTGCTACATTGATTTTAAAGCTTTAGTTTCTAGTTACTTTGCAGAACTTAATACTTATAAACTTAATTAATGATGCAAAATATAATCAACTGATAAATTATAATGTATTATTATAGATTAATCCACCCTGCAGTATATAAAGTCATTAAAAACAAGGCTACATCAGCCACCACCAGCATAACACACCCGGATCCCCAACGGAACTGTTGATGGTTGGGTTGCATTATGGGTAATGTAGGCGCCAGGTTTTGACAAGGAAGAAGAATTTGTGGAATAAAAAGACGACATCTCTGCTTCTGCTGCATCGATTTCTTTATCATTTTTTTAACTATCCATCCTGAGTGTGATGTTGTTCATAGGAGTGCGGTGCTAAATCGGTGGAGTGCTCTCTGAATGGACCTGGCTTCGTGCACAGGGACGGGAAACTGTTGCCACAAAGTTGGACGCAAAATGTCACTGTGCGCTGTATCGTTAAAGGATTCAAGGTTTCTAGCACAAGCCAGAAAAACAGCCCCAAACCAAAAGTATCCAAAAGCAGGTGGACTGGTGTGTCCACATAGACTGCAGTTTTTGAATTGTCTTCCAAAAGGCCGCTCTAAGCCAGTTTCTCATGTTCTATTTATATATTTCATGGACAAAAGCTGAAGCAGTTTTGAGCTTTTTTGACTCAATGAACATTAGAGGAGTTATCGCTGGTGTCCCAGTGAGGCAGCCTATGATAAAAATGCTTGTCATTTTAGCATTGATCAAAAAGAAACTGTCGATATTACATTGTTAAAATCTCAACATGAATTTTTGGTACACTTCAATATTTTCCCAGCGATCAATGCCAGCAGGGCTGCTCGTCTGCCCCCGGTCACAGTCCCTTTATCGGGTGTTTTCGCCTCTGATTTACTGTCAACAGAAGAGGAGTAATTTGACTGTGAATTCTGAGGATTTCTGGGTAAACAGGAAGATTAGTTCAAGTTCTTATATTGTCATATACCCAACAATTACAGTGAAGCAGTCAGTGGCTATGTATGAAAGAAAATCATGCAAGTAAAAAGAGAAGATAAGATATAAGAAGGTATAGAAATAGAATATAATACTGTGGAAGGCAGGAGTACAGTAGTGATCAAACGAATAAACTATAATGTAGACAGGTTATGGACAAGTAAGAACAGCATTTTAGACAGGCATTGCACTAATAAATATATATATATACTGTGATGGTTAAACAAGCTCGTAAACAGGTAGTAAAATACGTTTAAATATATATATATATACACACATATACATGCTGTGATGTATGCAGGTATAAACGGTTGTAATAAATATAATAAATATATATTAATGGAGAAGTAAATGAGTAAAGTGACATATTGATGAGTTCAAGAGTTCGACAGATGATCGTCATTACTTTTACCTGCAGGCGGCCGGATGAGTGCAGGGAGGGAATGTGCTCTGAGAATGTGTCCTGAAAAGGTTGAAACCTGTTAGATGACACGACTGTCGACAACACATTCCTCTCTGGATTTAAAGGTGTGAGCTGTGTACTCGAAGGAAAGGCCAAACCTTTTCTCAGAATGAAAATGAACTTAACACCCCACAAGCTATCTTGCCTCTTGCTGCTGCACCAGTTTGTTGTCTCATCTTTCCAAAGAATTTGAAATTTCTTCCTGAGTGTGCTGCTTCCACGACGGCCACGTTGCACTTGCATGCCGTGAGATGAGAGAAGCTAGATTGTATTAATACCCTGGAGAGTTATGTAATTTATGTGATGTTTATCTTGAAATCCAATTATGAAAATCACACTTTTTATATTTAAGTTACACCGTAAAACCAAACATGGTGCCGACTATGCAGTCACTGCCAGGAGAGTTTGTAGAGATCGTGACCCACTTGGCAGGTCACAGCAGGCGGGGCTGCCGTACAGAGCAGCGAGCTCCATCACCGGTGGATCTGTGGTGTGTTGAGCCCTCCCTCTAATCTTAATCCCGCAGCACTGGGCACAACCTGCCCTCTCCACCCCTCAGCTGCCTGCATACAGCACAGGACAACACGACTTTGGGGTTTCCAAGGCTGTTGGAAGGCTGGTTATATTGTATATTTTTCTTATTGTCAATAAATCCCATTTATACAACAAAACTAACCATGAATTGATCCGACTGACAAGTATCCAAAGCCTGATATATCTTCTTCATTTGTGCCGAAGAGCTCCATTATTGTCCAAAAACTATTAAAACACATCGATGAGCCACACTGATGGGTGACATGTTCCTTCATCACCATGAACACACACACTGTAGTTTATTTTGACTCAATCCCACACACACCAACCTGCTGCTGTAAATACTCACTAGAGCACCAAATGTAGATTCATCCGCAGCTGTAAATAGTCCCCAACAAATGCACTATTTCCTCCTGATAAAAACTACAGTGAGCGGCTGTTACTAAATTAAATTACTGAGCCTCTTTAAAATGAAACTATATATGTATGAGCTGTTTTTAAAGATTAACGTCTTCAGTAGGAACCAATGAACTTGGAGCTGAGAGCCACAGACAGGTAGTCAGAAAGTATTGAAGACAGACAAACATGTTGTTGGTTTGTGTCTTTTCAGGGGGGTTGTTGACAATAAGAAAAATGTAGAATATAGCAAACCTGATCCTTTAACACTGCAGTCTTCACACAATCTTGTGAATTAGAAAACATACTGAGAAAGATGTCAAAATCAGAATATTTCTTGGATTCATCATTAATAGACATGTCGGCACAATGAAAATCTCTCTTTGGGCAGAAGAATCCTTCCTGCAGTCTCTGGATCAATCTATGATTGCACTACGCCGTGATTACAGGGCTCTTAGAGGCTTTTATTGACATTACAGGGATGAGTAATGTGGAGTCTTTATGGCTGTTGCAGAGCTTGAACAATGGACATGTGTAGTGTACTCTTTGGTTCAGTGATAGTTTTATGAGAAACAATGCCAAGGGTTGTAAAAATGGTGCTTTTAAGGCCAAAGTTTGTGACTTAGGAAGCGTCTTGACCCCTGAAATGGGATGTTTTATATTCAGCACGGACCGAATGATTACACTTTCACACATCAGGGCTCCAGACTGAGACCATCCCATTTCTCAAAGGGCGAGAAAAGGACTGTGTTGAATGACAAAAACTGCTTTTGCCATAGGAATGATAATGTTGTGTGCTCCAACTTATTATCTGTAAAATATACGACTAAGTAACCTGAAAATGGCTGTTAAATAGCAACCGTAAGGAAGATGAGACTTTTATTTTTCAAATAGAAAATGTACATTTCATCTGACATATTACATACTACATTTATTTAGCTGGCGCTTTTATCCATATGACTTAATATAAGTGCATTCAACTACGTGGATACAACCCAAAAATTTCAAGAATCAAGCAAGTGTACATGAACTTAATCAAATATGCTGAACTGCTTTAAGTGCTACTCAAGTGTAGGACTGAATATTGGCACTGATCTCCCCGTTCGATTGATTTTAGTCCAGATTTGATTTGTTTTGATTAAATTCTTGAAGATTAGATTGAATCAGACAAATACCAATAACAGAAAAGCATAAATACGAAACTCTTCTCAGAATGTGTGAATGTGTTCTGAAATGTGTATACATAACTTTATTTTACATATATTTCTCATTTTTTATCCTTTATATTTCTTTTTTCTAATCTAGTCTTTTAGCACACCTTATAGCAAAATAGGCAACTCAGAAAAACAATTGTACCATTTATAACAAGGAGCCTACACATAACTTACACATATTCAGGGAAACAGATAAGACTGGTGTTGCATTTTTAAGGATCGATATTTGGTCATTCAACTGTAACTCCCACAGTCCTGAGTCTGTTTTCACTTCAGGATCAAAGACACGTGGACGATACGGGAGCAGCTCTGTATTTTAATTGTATAATTTCCACAGAACACAGTCTCTCAAATGTAATTAAAGTGTTTGCTCATGTGTTTGCATGTCGTGTGTTCGCTCTGCAGTATCATAGGAGCACTGAGGACTGGCTTGTACATGCTGCACGTCCTCACAACCAGCGGCTTCAGACAGTCGGTGTGTGACACCAGTTTCTACAGCGCCCCCGTCAGCAAATTCTGGGCCTACGCCTTTGTTCTCAGCAAGGCCCCCGAGCTGGGTAAGGCTTCCTCTGATCTCTCCTGATAAATGTCCATCTTTAAAGCATCATTACACACAGATACAGGAGCGAACAGAAATGTTACCGATGAGGTGATTTGTGTTGTAGACGTGTAGATGTCGAGGTTAACACTGGGCTCAATTTGGTTGAAAAGTTCATGTTTTTTAGATGTCTAGGTTACATTTAACATATTTAAAATGGTTATATTTCAATGTTAAACAGTACCTTATTACAAGTTGAAATGGAGGCATTTAAGTACTGTTGAAAGAACTGTTATATGTAACCTGGAGGTCTAAAAAACTTTCAAAATTTAACCTGAGTTTAACCTAAAAGTTTAGAAGTCTCTTGACCTGCAAATCATCAAATCAATGCTGATATTAGGAACAGATGCACCCATCTCCAGCCAATGGGTAAACAAGTTAGACATGTCGCTTCCTTATCCAAAATGATTTACAGTAAATTTAAATTTGCTGAAGATTTCCTGACACAGAAGGAGCAGCAGTGGTTTTTACAGACCTCTGACGTCAGGATATTTACATGCAAACATACACTCAAACTTTAACCTTGAGTGACCAAATCATTTTTACTATTAGGTATGTTCCTCGCAGCACTTAAGCTTCCCAGTAAATGTATCAGCAGGCAATTATCTTAAGAGCTGCCTCTCTGGACGGTGATGCTGCCTCCCTGTCTGCTCGCTAATCTGGTCTCTGTCGGACACACAGACCTGATCGCTCGGGGAAATGGAGGCAGATGCTGAGGTGGCAGGAAAATTCCATTAATGCACGATTGATGCGGACAGTGTTTCCTCAGCTGCAGACAGGAAGAATGTCTTCATCCTCCTATTGGTCAGGCCATTAGATTACTACAGGATATAAGATGAGATAAGAAAAATAAGATAAGATTACATTAACCTTTATTGATCACCAGAGGGGAAACTCAGGTGTTGCAGCAGCACAAGGACACAAATAAGTACAGATAAAAGGAGAAAAGTAAAAAATAAATAATTAGAAGTCTATAGAATAAAAATAATAATAGAAACTATACAAGAGAACTCAATATATATATATAAGTAAGAGTAATATACCATCTACTATAACAGCGTACTCCAGAATAATATATAATAAGATTAAGTAATGAGACTTAGTGTTTGTCTGTATTGATATGGAAATATAATAGAAATATGATCTAGTATATACCCTATAATAAAACAGTATAACATATTAACTAAATACAGTATATAGTATGGGACATGAAATAAAATGTGGTACTACTAATTAAAGGTAAATTAGAGACAGTGCACAGCTGCCGAGTGGATAATTCCAATTAACTGCTGAGCCAGTGTAACAGAGAGTCTTTCAGTCGGTGCACAGCAGGTCAGCCGAACATGCAAACATGTGACTTTTATCTACAACAAACATACAACATACCGTTAAACATGCATGTAGAATAAATAAACAAATGATTGATGAATACATTTTTACTTACTTATTACTAATTATTACTAATCAGAAACTGTTTTTAAACTCAACGTAAGTAACTAAAAGACCTTTGTCTCTATTGTCCCTATAATAATTAGTACCAAATTTCATGATTTGTTTTTCAGGAACCATTCAAGAAATTAGTAGTAGTAGTAGTATCAAATTTTTATATTCTAGAGCCGGTATGATAGCTGATAGTATGATTTTTTTTTTCAGAGTATTAAAATGTTTTTGACGAAAAAAATGTTTGTTAAAGAAGCCAAAGTTGTTAAATGTTAAATGTTGTCAAAACACAAACAGTCGTACAAGAGCTTTGCCTAAATAAAATAAAAGTCAACATGTTGATTTAAATTTGGAGCTATCTGATCAAAGTATAAGTGAGATTACAAATCTGAGCAGGGGTGTGATGGCAGGTTTACGATACTCTGCTGTCACTGAAGTAATGAGGTTCAAACTTCAGCCGTGGTCCTCGTGAATGACTTCCTCCCCGTCTCTCCCAGGTGACACAGTGTTCATCGTCCTCCGGAAGCAGCGCCTCATCTTCCTGCACTGGTACCACCACATCACCGTGCTGCTCTACTCCTGGTACTCCTACAAGGACCAGGTGGCAGGCGGCGGCTGGTTCATGACCATGAACTACGTGGTTCATTCTCTCATGTACACGTACTACGCAGCCCGGGCGGCCGGCCTGCGGGTGCCCCGCCCCTGCGCCATGATCATCACTTTCACCCAGATCCTGCAGATGGTGATGGGCCTGGCCGTCCTGGGCCTGGTGTACCGCTGGATGCACGAGGTGCGCTGTCCGTCTTACGTAGACAACATCGCGTGGGGCTCTCTCATGTACCTCAGCTACTTGGTCCTTTTTGCCTTGTTCTTCTACAACACCTACCTCAAAGGCTCCTCCGGGGACAAAGGATCCAAGGCAGAGTAGAGTGTCTTTACTGTGCTCGGCGGTGGTATTGAAGTGTGCCATAAGTAGAAATGACCAACAGTGAGGGGCCATGAATGTGTGAGTCACAACTAGTTATCTGGCTGCTCGGTCCTCCTCTTTTTATGACATTTTCACTTGACTTTTTATAGGCATCTGTAGCTCAAACAGTGATTCATCCATGGATTTAGAACGGTAGGAAAGAGGAGGCCGATTGGACTGAGCACAGTTTAATATGATCTCATGATTAGTCGGGAGTACACTCTGGAAATTGATTAAAGAAGGGGATGGAGGAAGACCATGTTTGTGTTTGACTAACATAGTACTCACTTGGTTTAAATTATTGCCTTGGCTACTTAGACTCTTGACCAGTATCAAAAAAACAGCCATATGAGGGCCAAATATTTGTCGGAGGTGGTTAACAAATGTTTGTGTTCGTATGTTGTAATGAAGAAGTGAGTCCTTAATGTGTACGTTAAAGCTCTGAACTAGAATTAGTGCTTATGAATTTTAATTTGTTAAAGGAACAGTTCAGCGTGTTGCAGCTTTCTTTCTGAGGGTGAGGTGAGAAGATTGATCTCATGTCTGTGCACTACAACCTCTAAAATGGACCAATTTAAAAGATATATGTTATTTATTTGACCTGTAAGTAAAAGAAATGTAAAAACAACCATTTATGAGTTATGTGCTGGAACTACTTCTTGACAAACAACAGTTTATCCATCCGCCCAGCGCTTCTTGGCAGTGTCTCCGGCTATAGGTTGCCAGATACATCAGGTGCACAGGTTTTTGTCATCTGTAGTACCAAAGGTGGCAGGAAGCAGCACACAGTCGCCTCAGCTGTGGTTCGCCAAGAAATAGTTCTAGCACGTAACCCCCCTCCCCTTAAGACCACAAATACTGTCTTTAACATTTCTGTTTATATACAGGTGAAACAAACACGATACAACATGTTAATTAGGAGCTTTAGAGGCGCTCACGGGTGTATTTTTTCACTTTGGACAGAGCCAGGCTAGCTGTTTCCCACCGCTTCTAGTCTTTATGCTAAGCTAAGCTAACCACGTCCTGACTCCAGATCTGTATCTAACACCCCAGACATGAAACCGACATCGATCTTCTCATCTCACTCTCAGAAAGAAAGCACATAAGTGTGTTAATGTTGAGCTATTCCTTTATGATAGTGTCTGTTTTAGCCCTTAGCACAGCTGTGACCTGCAAGATAGTACGTTTAGGATGACCAAAAGGGAACTTCACAATGCACTGAACGAAAGAAGGGTATTTTCTCATGTTTGGTTTTAGCACACACACACACACACACACACATATTACATATAGCACTTGTAGCTCTGAAGCTGTTAGTTATGAGACATACTAAAAGAATCACGGCCTGTACTGTCTGCTCTTACCACACAAGCACTTTGTTGGGTGATAAGATCTGAGTGACATTCTTCAGCTGACAGCCGTCCCAGAGCAAATTACTTCCAGGAAGTCTGTTGTGTAATATGTCGAGCTGAAGTCCTCCCGTCTCCTGTCCTTTCTGTTCCTCTCTAAGAATCATGTTTACACGCTGTGCACATTCTGCCTTCTTCATCTCACCTGAGAAGTTACACTGGACAAAACCTGGTCTGCATCTCCCCCGAGTGTCTGAGGAGGGTTTTAGGAGGTGGTCTCAACATGGTGTCAGTAATATAAACCAGCGGCCAGATGTGTAGCACTGTGTGTCACAACAAAGACCTGATTTTGTCAGATTTACGTGAGTGTGGATCTGTTTTATAAATGTCAGTTGTTGACTTCCACTCCAACAGTTAGCCATCTGTTTGCTTCACAAGACTTTAGATCGGCGAGGTTTCATCACATGTACCTGCATTAATGTCTCAATCCTCATCGGAATCAGTGATTTAGTTGATAGCGCTTGAATTAAAACAGACTCTAAGATAAAGATAAAAAAGAACATAAATGGGCAGATAAACAGGATGCCTCCAGTGTAAATAAGAAGAATAAAATTAAAGAGTAACTTAACACAAAATCCGCTTATTTGAGTATACAAATTATATGTATAATCACTTTATTATACTAGTAAATTAACTGGTCCCAGTCTATGACGCTCATTGCAACGGTAGTTTAAATTCTGCCCTGTTGATCAAAACAAAATCTGACGTTGCTTTTGTTTCTAAGCCCCCAAAACAACAAGGTCAAAGTCACTTAGAGACAGATCGCGTGACCTGAGTGTCAGCGGTCGAAACTGTAAGCAGTTCAACCAGAAAGTGATTTTTTTTTAAACTTCTTGGATTGTTTCATTTGAAGGATTTTTAGAGGCCGTGAAGGGGTGGAAGTATCGAGTATTTCACTGGGGGGAAAAAAGCTAAAATTAGAGGAAAGTCAGAGAAAATACACATGATTTTATGTAACAGAGCATATTTGTGTGTCTTATCCCTTTAATCCACTTGTAAACGACAGTATAATGTGTGGAAAACAGGGTTTTTTTTAATGCATACACACTGTCACACATCTGGCCTCTGGTATTTCCGTTCATACTCATCCTTCTCTGCTTGTACACAGTGTTTGTTCTCTTTGTCCCGTCGGTGTTGAACTCCGTATTTTCCTTGTGTGCTTTAATACAGATTATTTGAATACGCCCAACCCAACATACTGTAGATTCCCACGGGCTGGAGCACGTGATTCGGTAATTACTGAACTATAATTTGATTTGAATTGTTCTTTATAGCTAAAAATGTGGGGTGCTGTGATCACTTGTGCTGCACTCAGTGAGCTGCTAAGAAGGAAGGTACAAGATGATGTTTCCATTGTAAATAATAAGAATCTATTTATTTTCTTAATATATAACATTCTCCAGCAGATCTGAAGTGTACCTGGTAGATGGTAGAGTACTTTTATTAGCTGCGTTTTCTTTCCATCCAGATGTTCGTTTTCTGTTCCATCTGCTGACAAACATGACACCATTTCTGCCTCTTAAATGTTAAAGAGATGGAGGATAATTGTAAAGGTAGACTCTTAAAGCCATTAATACTTAATGTAGAAAGGAGATTTAGGTAATGTGTTTCATTTGTGACGTGTGTAGTATAATTTCATACCGTCCTTTTTTTCCTCTGTGTCCTGTGTTTTATGTCCTTTAAGCTAAATACATTGTGGATCAAGTCTGTGCGTAGTAGCAGCTTACAAATGTACTTTGAAGGGGGTTTTTGGTTTGAGCTCATGAAGTAAAGATGTTCTGCCGTCGTGTTTAACCACTATTACTGTCTTTTAGTTGTGGAGGAGCTGAGGTTTACATTCTCATATTACTTGTTCTTCCTGCTGCGAACAAACATGCGAGCGTGGCTTCAAAAAAGGGCACGTTTTTTGACAAGATGGTGTTTTTAGTTTTCCAGCTCCAGCGTCAAATGTCCCCGAAAACCACTTTGTAACTTCAATACTCTTTGATTCAAGCATGTCGCGTTCTGGACGCAAACTTTAGGAACATTTAAACCGTTTTATTTTACCGGTTATTCAGCAGCGTGTTGGATCTTCAGAGGTATTTTCATGATGAAATGTTTGCTCTCTGTGAAACCCAGTGGTGGAATGTAATGTACAGTACTTAAGTATGATTTTGAGCCATTATTGTATTTTTTACTTCACCACATTTATCTGATAATGTAAGTTATTAGTTACTTTGCAGATTCAGATTATTAATACAAAATGTAAATCAACTAATAAATGATGATGTATTATTATTAATTAGATTAATCTATCCAGCAGTATATAAAGTCATTAAAATGAGCTCCACCTTTACCAGCTGCAACATTAATGCTGCTTAACACATTAATGCATCACTAGTTTTAATCTAGTGATATTAAATATATATTATTCTTAAATGGGCCATTCAGCATAATGAGCATTTTGATGCTAATACTTATGTACTTTTACCTGAGTAAGGTTTCAAGAGTTCATTTAATTGTCATTTACAACACAAGGTTGTATAAATGAAATTTAAGTTGTAGTCCCTTTCTGCTACACACACGAAAAAACAAAACCAGGTAGAACAAACAAAAAACTATTAAAACTGTTGAGATTAAGATTTTGAATGCAGTACATGGTAGTATTGCTACTTTTACTTACTTTTAAAAGATCTGAGTACTTCCACCACTGCTGAAACCAACGTTTAAATCCAACATTTCCACCGAACGTAACGTACAAATATTTGATCATTCCAGGCAGAAATGAGAAATTATGAAATCACAAAAGTACATTTGAACATTCAACCTGCAGCTGGATAACAAGTAAAGAATAAAGTTTTGACTTTTATATTAAGGTTTACGTCGGGAACGCTGTGTGACCGGATCAGAGAGTGTGAATAGTCTTCACCACCAACATGTTGAAGTTCACTAGTGTGTCAGTGCTTCTCACGACTACTAAACCTGTACTTTTACTGTAAAAACAGCAGTTCGATCATTTTAAGGAGGAACCAAGTGAAGAGTCAGAAATTTTGTAATGTCAGAAATGATTACTGGTCATGATTTTACAGCTGAAAGGCCTACTTATTGTAACACCTTTTTAAACTTGAAGTGATTACGAGTCATTTGTGTGCCAAACAATGCTTCTGTTATGTTTTTTATCTGTCATGGATCGATGTGAGCGCGCTCGTGTGGGTCTGTGCGTCACGTCTCCTCATGTAAAACATCCGAAAACACGCTGATTTCACCCCCGTGGATTCTACTGTCGACTGAAATCGAAGGGAGAAAAAAAACAGTTCAAGGGCTTTTGATGTTGAAATGTTGTTACAATAAATACATTCTGGTTTTAAAATGTCTCAGTTCATTGTTTCAGAGGGGAAGCATTATTAATTCAGTTATTTCCTTGGTCTTTAGAGCTTAGAAGTGTAACCGAACTACTTCAACTCATCTATCCTTTAAATACCAGTTTGTTTTTGTTCTTACAGTCTACCTTCCTGTCTAAATATCTGTACATGATATCCTACTTGTGCTCCATCCTCTTCGTCTCTGACTCTAGTGCTGCTGCTGTACTCACTCTGGTCCACTTCATGAAGCTCATCTTCTTCATCGCTTGATCCTTTCTCCGAATCTCATTAGTCTCTGGGAGGCAAAAAAACCCATCATCACCTTCCTCTTTTCTTCTGTCGTAGAAGCTGTTGGCAGAAAATCCATGAAAAGTTCAATTATATGTTGATGAAAACTGTTTAAACATTATGTTCTATTGATTTTCTGGCTGTAAAGACATCAGAAATTATTGATAATGCTTGTTTTGTTTTTTCTAACTCCCTGTAGGACAATATATCTTCAGGGATGCAGACATTTCAAGTCAAAAATATGAAAATTTAGAATATTATAGCATCAATGTTACCAAGTAGTCTTAAATAGCAACTTTTTAAAAAAATAAAACCTCCTCAAAACATTGTTAACATGCCAAAATATAAACTTAAACTTAAGAACTTGTTGCATTTTCACTGAAAGCAGATATGATAAAAAAAACAAAAAAACAACATATACAGGTGATCCCAGAGTGTCACGTGACTACAATACATAGAAACAGTGATATGGCGCCATTGGCCAGTTGGTCCACCACTTTGGTCCAGACTGAATATCTCAACAACTATTGGATGGATTGTCATGAAATTTTCTTCAAACATTCATGAACCCCAGACGATGAATCCTACCGATTTTGGTGATCCTCTGACTTTTCCTCTAGCGCCACCATCAGGTCAAAATTTAAATGTGTCCAATATTTTGGTTCATGACCAAATACCTGCAACACTAATAATTAATAATTAATAACATGCCCATCAGCCTCAGCTGCACTTAATGTTAATTAACAAATGTTATCATGTTAACAGGCTAAACTAAGATGGTGAACATGGTAAACGTTATACCTGCTAAACATCAGCATGTTAGCATTTAGCTCAGAGCTGCTTTCTATTACAATCAAAGCTAAGATTACTGCCTGATGACAGCGGAGTGATGCTATATTTGTTTCTTACTTTTGATGCTCGCTAAATGGATTTTCTTCAGTCACTGCTTCATTTATCCAAATCATTTTTATAACTGAAGGATTTTTAATCACATAAATGTTAAGTGCTTAGTGTTTGTTTGTTTTTTGTGTCCTGTGTCCTGTTTTGTAATATTTTGGGAAGCCTTTGGTAATTGTTACTGCACATTACAGCAAATAAAATGACCTCTCAGCTGAGGATAGATTGCTCAAGGACAACACAGAGACTCTACAGAGAGATAATCCATCTCTCTGATAACTACTGTCCTCCACTTTACACCCAGTTAAATCCCTGAGTGCAGTAAAAGTGCAGAGATTTGTCTTGTCGACACAGTTAAAACCCAACAAGACTCCTGTGGTCTTAAAACAAGCAGCTCCCCGGCCGGCTCCTCGGCACAGCCTCTGTCCTGTAAACGTCCGGCCTGAGATATGAAGCGCTGGGAGGTCACTGTGGGTTGATGGAGGACAAAGCTCTGCCTGCTCAGCACATTCGTCTTGCAGCTGTGGGCGGCGACACCAGAGGACATGGAGGACAGACACACTGAGAGGAGGCCTTGAGCTAACTGATCCTCTACAGCCCGTAAAGGATCAGGGTCACGACTGCAGGGTTTCTTTTTACAAAACCACCACATGATCTGCAGCTCAGTCCTGAGACTATATTTCATATTTAAGCTTCACTGCAACAAAATCTCATGAGGTTTATGTGATAATAATCACAGCCGAGGGATCAAGGCAGCGTTGGAATGTAACCAAGTATTAAGTGAGGTACTTGTACTTGAGTATTTTCACAGTGTAGTATTAGTACTTTTACTGAATACTTCCACTGAGGAATAGCATCAATTTAAGTCCAGCCAGGTTTACACTGTAGAAGATTATCAACTACATAAACAATTTGTAGGATGTAGGATGTAAGATATTTGTATGTAGTTTACAGTATGTACTTTGTCTGGCTGTACATAAAGTACAGTACATTGCAGTATTTGTGACAGTTTTCACAATTTTTGAGGCTTTCCTTGCATATTTCCATTTTATGCTACTTTATACCTCTACTCCACTACATGTCAGAAGCCAATATTTTACTTTTTACTCCACTACATTTATCTGACAGCTTTAGTTACTTTGCAGATTTCAGATTATTAATACAAAATATAATCAACTAATAAATTATGATGTATTGTTATGTATTAAGCCACCCATCAGGATATAAAGTCATTAAAATCAGCTCCACCTTTACCAGCTGTGACATTAAACTGATGAACACATTAATGCATCAATAATTATATTCCAACAATATAATACACATTACATTACATCTGAAATAGGCCATTCTGTATAATGAGTATCTTTACTTTTGGTACTTTAAGTATATTTTGATGCTAATCTATTTATTTATCTATAATTATATAAACATAAACGCAGCATTGACTACAGAATTACAGTTTATTGATATTGTTAAAGAACGCAGCCCATCTCATGTGTCCCACTACATCCATGTCCTCAGCATCCCTGGAGCATCATCAGACTCAGGGTGCATTTAGCGCCCTCATGTGGCAGGAGTCAGTTTTCAGTGTTTTCCTGTGGAACTATACTATACCTAAAATACAGTAGACCTGCGGCACAGACGCCTTTTATTTCCGACTTAAACACATGTTCATTGAAAGCAGCTGTGAGAACCTCTGCACAGTGAGGCACCCGAGGAGCCACGTGAGGTTGCCTTCAAGTGCCGTGGGAAAAATAAACCTGAACTGAGCACACATCAATTAACGAGCAATAAGAACTCTAATAATGGGATCTTTCTCTTGCTAATGTGTTGTTTTTTTTTGCAAAGTTGAATTGTTGCGGCCTCGCTTGCTTTTTGTGGGAAACTTTAAAGAAAATGTGACAAATTTTTCATGCGTGTTATTCAATATTTCAAAAAAAAGCAAAGATTGGAGAAAAGTGCGTGTTTGTGTATTATTTAATCATCTAATGACCCCTCACAATTACATATTGATCCATCAGAATTAACAGTATGATGTAATATATCACGTGATAATACCTCACTCACAGGGGTCATTGTTTTTGCAGGATCTGTACTTTTACGTCACTGAGTACATTTTGCCGAAAATACTTTGAATGCAGGAATTTTACTTGTAATGGAGTATTTCTACGTTTACATTTTACATTATTTTTTACAACTGTTAAGGAAGGAGTACTTCCTCCTCATGAAAAAAGTGTTGAAGCAAAAAACAAACAATAAGACAAACATTCAATCATAACAAAGTGCAGCAGCAATAAAAAATAAGGATGAAAATGGTTAAATGCCAAAAAAAGGGTATTAAATCAACAATATATACATCTGAATGCAGCAAGATGGGGTAAAAACCTGATTAATTCAGATCGAAGCATTGCAGGTACATGTGTGGCACATAGTGGACTCATTTCAAACTTTAAAATAAGACTAGCCCCAGTTTAAGAGACACAAACTCTCTAAAATTAGACAAAGAAATCTGGTGATCCAGTTTAAAATCTTGAGATCAGTGAGTTTTCCTGCTCTTCAAAACATTTCTTACTTGATCAGTGTTATATATTATACGAGGCCTCATA